>JAFHBV010000308.1:0-44245 GCA_019022785.1 Pseudomonodictys pantanalensis | reverse complement strand
CCAGCCCCCCCCCCCCCCCCGGCGCCCGCGCCGCCCCGGCGCGGGGGTGTTGGCGTGGTGGTAGGTGGTGAGGTCCATGGAGGAGTCGTGGGTGAGGGGAACGAGCTCGTCGGGCGCGGTGTCAAGGAAGGGTTGAAATAGGGTGTGGGTGTAGTCGAGGCCTATGCTGAATTCGTATTGTGCATCTGCTTCGAGGGTTATGTTGACGGTTTCGGAGGTGTCTGGCGCGGAGGGCTCTGCTGCGGATCCGCCGAACCAATCGAGCCACTTGGATACTACAGCTGGTTTCTTGGTGGTCTTTGCGGCGGCGTTGCGCGCCATTTGTTGCTCGCCGAAGATGGTGGCCATGACGGATTGCACGGTCGCGGATTGGCTGCTCTCGCTCTCGAACTTCGCAACGGCGGCGGTATACAGGGCACGCAGGTCCTTTGCGGGGCCCATGAGCATGGCGGAGTCAAGGTATTTGGCTGCACTGAGCTCGGTGCTTGTGCCCGTGGCGGTGCCGTAGATGTTGGATGGGAGGGTAGAATCGGGTACGTATTTGCAGGACAGATCTTCGCCTTCGCAGCGCTTCTCGGCGGCGAAGACGATGGTTTGCGTGAAGGCGTCGCCGTACTTGTCGGAGAGCCGCTTGTTGGCGCGTTCGAGCACGCCCTGGTACTGCCGGATCATGACCTCGCTCGTGAGCTGAAACCAGGTATCCTGCCCGTCCACAACCAACAGCAGATCCTCATCCTTGACCAATTTCTCATTCTCCAAGTATGCCAGTGTAGTCTTCAAGACGGCCTTCTCTCGATCTGCCTGGTTATCGAACTCTTGGTATATGTTGACGATGGTCGGGGGCGGGTAGTTCAGCATCATGGCTGAAAGGGTAGTCTTGCAGAAGTCGGCCGTGTCTTTTAGGGCGGGCATGAGGAGGTGGAAGTTCGGAGTCGCCTTGTTAAGGTGGGAGGGGACCTTCTTGATGTCACCGTTCTCGAGCTCAAGGGTGGTTTCTGAGGGTTTGAGCGGCGATGTTATGTAGGACGGCAGGTGTGGAAGGTGCGGTCGCCATGAGGGGAGGTGATAGCTTTCCGAGATGGATGTGTAGCTCGAGGATATCGTCTGCATATGGCATCAGCACTTGTCTCTAGCTTTTGCCCTTGTGCTCGGCTCGCGCGTCTAGTTCTGCTTCCATTTTCACACTTCACGAAGCTGTGTCTCCCCCCGCAATGCTCGACGTACCTCAGAATGCCTCGCGCCCGCTAGCCCCATAATCACCACCACAAAGACGCCCGCCATGAGTATAAACCTCCCCCTGCGACTCCTTGCCCACTGCACGGCTGCATTTCCCAGCTCGGCCGGCGACCGTCGTGGCGACATGGGCATTGGCTCCATGCTGTCTCCTGTCATGGCTGCTGGCAGCCTGCGACCCCAAATAAGGCGTCCAGTCGCTCTGGCCTCGCAACAAGGCTCGAGGGGAGAGAAGAGGAAGCGGCGACTCCGCGCAGGCTGTCGCTCAGGCTCTCATGAGATTAGGATTGTTGCGTTCGTTCGTGGGTTCGCCCGGTACGAAGGGAAGTTGAGTACGTATCCCTAAATGACGAATTCGGCATGCGGGTGCCTCGTGTTGCACCACGACGACGTTTCTCAAGATGGCAGCAGTAGCGGTTCGCGTACGGCGCGGGGATGTTGCGTAAATGTTCGATGGGATGGCCTGGTGTTGAAGGTGTGATGCGAAGAGGTACAGAGGAGATTGCAACAGTAAGAGGTGACATCTCCTTTCACTCCCTCCCTTCAGCTGCAAGGCTCACGCCCCGTTTCGTTTCCAGGAAAAGGCCGCCCGCCACTAAAACGGCGCCGCACCGACGGGCGCAAAAGGCCCCCACAACGAGGCTGAGGCCAAAACGAAGCATCCTTGCAAGCTTCATGCAGTTCCACTGTCGCGCAGATGGCCTTTCTCGAACCAACACCACGACCTCAAGAAGCACGAGAACTGGTATCCGTACCGCGGATGGACTCTGGGGCATGCGCGACGACCGCAGACCCCGATCCAACATCTAGGAGACGTGCGCCATGAAAGCTTAGCGTCCAAATTCGCCAGGAGCGTTCCAGGGTCGGCCGGGGGTCCGCCTGCTGGCATGTGCGTCTGATGCCCATTTCCCATGATTTTCTATTAGAAGCAGTCTGTCCCCAACGCCATGACCTTGCCACTGTCCATCATTTCCATCCATCATCATAATCACCATCATCAACATGTTCTTGAGCGTCAGGGAACGAGCGCGCCAGATCGCAAGCGGGCAGTTGACTACATCGACGCCCATTGCGCCCGTCGTGGAAGCTCCACCGAAGACGCCGCCGCCGCCGCCGAAAGAAACACCTGGCAAGAGCGCAGCGACGAAGGCATCAAAGGCCCCTAAGCCGGCGCCATCAAAGGGCGTCGCATCGCCCAAACCTTCAGCCTCCACGAAGCCATCATCGGCATCGTCGTCGTCGTCTTCTCATCGCGGCTCATCGTCGAAACCCGCCTCATCCCCCAAAGCCGCCACGCCCATCGGCGCATTCCCCGAGACGTCGCCCAAGCCCAAGCGCTCGAGGCACGAGTCGTCCAAGAGCGCGACACCGCGAAAATCCTCATCCAAAGACAAAGACACGCCCTCGCGTCCCAAACCCAGTCGTACCGAGTCTTCCAGGAGCTCCTCCTCCAAGAGCTCTTCCTCTTCGTCCTCCAAGAAGTCTTCGACGCCCCATAAGACGTCTTCCAAGAGCGCGCCCGCTACACCCATTCGCTCGAGTTTCTTCTCGCGCGTCGCTGCGCCCACCGAAGCCTCGCCCAAACCGTCCAAGGCCTCTTCTAAAGCCGCGCCGGCATCTTCGTCCTCGTCTTCATCCTCTGACGAAATCGCCGAGCTCAAAGCCACTGCGCTGAAGCAGATCAGCGGCGCGACTGGACTAAAGGGCAAGAATCTGGCTGTTGTGTGTCGGCAGACTTCTTCGACGGGGCGGTGGTACGCGGCGCTCAAGGATCTGAGCTCGGATAAATATCTGAAGATGTGGATGAATCGCGAAAAGACATTTGCGACGCAGAAGGAGGCGCTGGAATGCTATGTTGTGTTTGTGACGAAGGTGAAGGAGGCTTGCCGCCTGTTTCCGGCCATGGTGCGATAATTGGCTGCGCGAGGTAATGATATGAGAGAAGAGGGGGATGTTGTAAGAGTAATGAGATGGAAAGAGGGAGGCAATCTGTAACAACATCACGGAGGCGTTCTTACTAATGGCTTGGGGCAGCGAAGGGGTTTCCGCTTCCCAGGCGTGTATCAAAAGCTTGAAACCGGGGAACCTGCTGGTCTGGTTTCGGGGATGATGTACTACCACTGTAACTGTAAGTGTATCTGTACTATTACTGTAACTCAAAGTGTAACTGTACTACTACTGTAAATCATAGCGCAACCGTTAGTATAATACTTTGTATAGCATTGTAATCTTAACTCTAATCATTGAAAGAGGCGGCGCGTGGTTCTTCGAGTCTCTGCTGGTTTGTGAAGTACTCTCTGGGGTGTTCCCAACGTGTTTTCGCTGCATGCCAACGATCGACTCCTACCATGACGACATTTTCAGTGCTTGAGATGAACACGTGCATTAGCACCGAGAAGAAAGGCTCCTTGAGACGATGCGTAAGTATAAATATCCCTCTCTTTCTACTCATTCTCTTTTCTTTCTTCACAAACAAAAGTCCGCGATTTGTCCTGCCAAAAAGGATTGTCCAATGGCTGCATGGCCGCGTCGTGGCTGTCGAGCTCATTAAAAGCGCATGATATTGTCGCCAATGTCCCCACCAGAAGATGAGACACTGCACCTCTATGCCGCAGAGTTCTCCAGCGGCACAACAGCTGCAAAAGTTGGACTTGTGGAAAGCGATCCCGTTGAAGAAACATGGGTATCGCGACACCATGTTGGCTCTCGGAACACCAAAGTAACCCCATGCCACAGGCATGCTGCTTGGGAGGGAGGTTGCGTATAAATACATCACCTGTGAGCCGAGCTGTTTTCCCCTCTCTACTCATCGATCTGCTATCTTTGTTCTAAATCCAATACCAAGTGCTTCATGCGTGTGCGCGTACCGAGAGCACTAAAAACACCGCAGTTTCGCTGACATGTCTCCGTCGAAAAAGATCGAACAAGTTTTGTTATGGTCCGGCGACCCGCGTCCGTACATCCCAATGCTCAGTTTACTCTCGCCATGTCAACTTCTGTGTAGCTCTCGAATCCTCTCAAAATATTATCTAGAGAATTCATGTCTCTGCCGAAGAACTTCAGTCACCATTGCTCACCTCAAAAGGGCTTGCTGGATCCCGATGATGAGGTATGAATACCTCTCTTCCGGCTGCTCTGTCTTCTTTCCCTTCTCACGTTCAGCTGCAAATCCAGCTTCCAAAAACAAACGATCTTTGATGTATATGCGTTTGCGCACCGAAAACGGTAAAAGGCCTCTGCACTCGCACCTATGCCGAAAACACAAGCAATTTGACTGCATGCTGCCGAACTGCGAAACGACCGACATGATGTGGTAGAAACCCGAGACAAAGAAAACGATGCGGTGCAATCTGCGTCGAGAAAGCCATGTACTCGAATTTGATGAGAGAAGGCCTGCTGTGTCATGGACATGAGCATGGGCACGGATCCGCTTAGGTAATCCTAGATAGCGGATGGGCAACTACTATCTGAACAACTTCCTGTCCACTCCGTGTCAGACTTGACCAGTCACTGTCACAATTGTCGAGAACACTGTCCCATGAGCAAGTCTCTTTGCCTGCCCCAGATAAATACGAACATCTCATGACGTCAAGTCTCTTTCTCACAGCACTCCAACAGCTTCTTGAAGAACCAAAAGCGCGTTTCATACCAAACCATGTGTTTCGTGCGCGGAAGGTCATAAAATGGGAAACAGCGTTTGCATGGGCGTGCCCTGTTCCAAATCTACCAACCCAAGCTCGATGACGATCCAGCCGGTCAAAGTAACACTAGAATCCCTCAAAAACGCTCCAGAAGAGAATAGTAAGGCCGTTTCTACTTCTGCGCATGCATGCTGCGTAAACTGGTGCCTGTTTTCAACATAGGAAACAAGAACACATGAGCGTCTCGCTCAGTCTGCGTTGACACAGTCAATAAACCCGCAGTAAGAGATTCCACGAGCATATTGCTCTAGCTGCTTGGATAACTCAGCAACACCCAGGACTGGATTAAAAATCATTCTTCCCATGCCTTCGGGTTTCTGTCCACACGGCTTTCTCAAAGCTAACTGTGATCAAAAACATACCCAACGAGGTAACGTGCCTCGTCGTTTCTGCTTGTGTATCCCTATGTATCTTGGACAGCCATATACCGATAAAAGTGCTGACGCATTTCCGCCATGGTAGCTCCTCCTGCGCATCTTTCGTAAACTTCACTGCGGGTCCAAAAGCTGAGATCCCAGGCTACATGTCTTCGCGTTTTCAACACTCCAACGAGATGGCAACAGGCATGGCATGTTCTTTCCGCGAACTCTCTCAACACCCGAAACACTAGCCTTTATGGGATGCTCAGAAGAGATTGGTAACACTTGGATATATGTTGGAAAGACACACTAGGGGAAAACGTATGGGGTTTCCCGTTTTGAGCGTGGGAACTACTAAAACATGGGAGGGTTCCAAATTGTGGCTTTCGAAGCTTGACTTCAAATGGGGGCGATCCCACCTGATGTGGGTGATTTGAATTGCCATATCGATGACAACCAAAAGAGGTATTGGACTCTCCGCGTGAGTCGGCAATCACCGAAGAGACATATGCAGACAATCCATGTTGCGAATCCAAGTGCCTTTCTTTAAAAGATTCTCCGCAAGTCGATAAGTCTCCAAAAGTAAAAATGGACTGAAGATGTCCCTCATGACCTATGTGGAAATCTCAAAGGAACGTCCAGAAAATTGATGACCGTGTACTTGTGCCACAGCTTTCCAATGGTTACGTGAATATGGATATGAGCAGCTTTTGTGGCGTTTTATACTCTCAGAAAATGCCCAAATACTCCGGAAGCCCCAACGATACCCTGGGAAACAAAAAGCGCGTATCTCTTCAAGTTCACTCTGACCACTCATGGGGCGGACCTCCACGGTTCCACGCCTACAATAATGCTGCTTGGACAGTGTCCATACACGTCTCTCGACCACCGTATCTGGAAGTGTCAAAACAGTCGGATCAAGACGTGATTGCCGGACTTTCTCGCGTTGTCTACCAACGCTGTGAGCTGGAGACGAGTATGTATTGTACCAATCTTACAGATGCTTCCAATCTTCTTCTTCACAACTCCATACGGACTCAAAGTTCAAAAGAGAGATCATTCTTTAATATGTGTGTTTCTCGTGAAGCAAACTCAACATCAAACCGCTGCATTGGAGCTTCTATGCTTTTGCTCCTGTGTTAAGCCACGCCAAGCACGTTGTCATGGACAACATGAGTTATCTACCGCGGAATCAATTCGTATTGAAGAAAATGGCTTCCGTTACTCAGCGATGTCGCAAGAAAGCGGGTTCGCGTTGATGGAAGGCTTCGAACCTGCGAGACAGTACTTTCGATGTGTGGACTGCTTCTCTCAATAGGACACATGACAATGTCATGAGTGACTCTGACACGAGAAGTATATTGAGCAGGATCTTCGGGATATCGCATCTATGCTGGGGTAGTCAGAGAGCATTCAATCATCGATTTCACCGACCGGATGGCAACTTTCCGTCCACACTTGGACGCTCTCCGCCGCTCCTGATAATTAAAACAACGATCAAGAGGACGAATGGCCTTTTCGAGATTCTAAAAATGTCAGGAAGAGGTGGGATGTGTGCTCTGGCTGCTTGTCGGAATATCGAGCTGGCAATTGTTATGCTTCTACCTTCTCAAGGATTTGTAAAAGCTTCATGAAACATAGCAATGCCTTCCGGTTAGAAAGGCCTGTTCTTAGTCTTCGAAACCTTTAAGAATTCCTCCGTATGGTGCCGTTCTGTTCAGAAATCCGAAGAGTTACCGATAGATGTCTGCAAAGACATCGCATCAGCATGTCAAGGAGCTTCCAAAAAAATTAACAAGAGAACCAATGAGATGATATGGTGGGAAATCGGTATCCTAGTAATCAGATTTTCTGTACAAGAGTACAAGGATGACCTTTTCTGAAGTTTGGACTTTCCCCGTTCAATTCGTTGCAGATCCGAAACGTTCAAAAGGTATCCGGATTAAGGGAATGCTTTCGCGTGGAGACGCGGAAAATCGACCAAGCAGGTCCCATGTGTTTGTGCTCTCCAGCTTTCTCATCAAAGAAGAAATTCCAGAGGAACTGACCATGGCCTTGTATTTCCCTGGCACTGCAGGATGATTTGAGAGATCAAAACCACGCGGCAGTGACCTATATCCCTGTTGTGTTGAAGGTCTGTGGCACCAAATGCCGCTAATTACCTTAGAAAAAGCCCCCGCCACTTCATACTTTTGTGAAAAGACTACCAGTGGGTACAAATACGTAACCTTCCTCAACTGAGGCCTCATCTTCCCATCTTCCCACCAGCCTCGAGATTCAAGAACGTAGAAGAGGACCAGATGCTCTGTCTTTCATTGCCCGTATGGAACGAAAATGCACGAACCCTGAACAGTCGCGATGCGAATAAAACCTTAATTTGAACTGACCAATGCTGTCTCTTGCCGCTTCTCGGGAGCAACAATGAAGATTAAAAGGAAAAATCACAGCAAACATGGGCTCAAGAGGAACAGAATGCACCGCCTGAGAGGTTTGATCAAAGGCGTTCCCGTTGATTGGATGTCGTCAGATGGGCAGAGAACATGGGAGATGTCAACTATTCCCGCATTGCGCTCCCCCGATTGTGGGCCAAAGGTCAGACGTGTAAGGATTATGTCTCACGTTCCTTCGATGTGTTCCAAGAAGTGTTAGGAACGAAAGGTCAAAGAGGGTGATATCCATGAGAACTGTAGGCACCTAAGCTTACGAAAGCGACTGGAGCTTCCCGAAAATAGGCATAAAGAAGTTGTGCGTTAATGTCTCGAAGCTCCTCGGCGCCGGAATAAAAATCATGCGTACACGTGCGGAAATGGGTGGAAAGTCGCTGCTATCCTATGACTGAGGCCATGGATATAAAGTCGCCTAGCATCGCTGGGTATCATTCTCTCTCCATATATCATCCTTGTGAGAAGGGCTAAAAAGTCGAATTTCCCGTTCTGATGTCGGGGGTTCCTGTGTCTGGAGCCATGAAATGGTCGCAATGTGCAGAGGATCCTGTGAAGAGACCAGAAGGAAAGTAAGAAAGACTTGGGATATGTGTCTGCAGTCAAGCGCACCGCCCACGCCCCGGATGAGCAAGGGTATAAAAGTATGTCAGCTTAAGGTCTCTTTTTCTACACCCGACTTCTGTCATAGGTACCAAAACCAGACAATGGGGTGCCGATGGCTCGCCCTTTCTGCAAGATTGAGAGATGCTTGAAACCAAAATTCTGAGGAGGCGATTGAATGGGAACTCGAAAGGCCTTGCCCTGTTGATCATCATCAGCACCTCCCGTCGCAGCTCAGCATCATCCTCGCACTCACCCCGTTCTTACTCACACTTCCAATATTTCTCCTGCAGCACACCATGTAACCTCCCAAACACACCCCCATACCACCCGACAAATTCCGCCCACTCCTCTTTTGGCATAGTCGCATTCAACATATTCAACCAGCCACCCAGAATACAATCTGCATAACACACCCTCTCGCCCTCCAAAAATGGCCCCTCTCCATCAAAGCACTCGGCCAACCCCTTCAACGCCTCTTTGAACCGCCCCATCAACGGCCCCCTAGCCTCGCCGACAATCTTGATATCCTCCCAAGAGTTCAAATGCGCACGCTTACACATCAACTTCTTAACGTCCTCCGCAGTCTCCGGATTAAAAGGCATAAAATACCCAAACAGCACCATATTCGCTGAAAACGTAGCATCAACATGCACATTGAATCTTGCGTACTCGGGGTTCTTCGGGTCCTTGAAGCACGTGAGGGGTGCGAAGAACATTGTGTCTGCGAATGGGGACTCGTAGTTCATCCACTTGGCCTTCTTCCCCTCCTCGCGCTGCGGAAACAATGGTCCGCCAGACTCTGGATAGGTGTCCTCGAGGTAATTAGCGATATCAACCGTATCGCCCAGTACAGTGCCGGTAGAAGGGTCCTGAAGCATGGGCAGGGTGAAGAAATCGCTGCCGTCGTCGAGCTTCCGTGTCGCAGGGCAATTGAGCGATTTGCGCGTTTCGGGGATATCGAGAATGTCGATCCAGCGGGTAGTGAAGGGGACGGCTTTGAGGGATAGGGCGAGACGTGCTTTGGAGGGGTTGGGAGCGTAGGAGCGCGGGCGCAGGGGCGAGACGATGTCGTAGAAGAGGAGCGGATCACGCGTAGGGGACGACATGTTGGTGGATGCTGGAGGGTGGAACGTGGGAGTTGTGGTGGTGGTTCTAGTCGAGGTGGGGAGGTCGGTTGTGTGGTGGTGAGGTTCGCGAGATCGGCGGCCTCGCTGCCTTCTATCTGTGGTTCGGTGACGTTAGTGGCTGCCGTGTTACGATGCAATCATTGTCGTGGCCGTTTCTCCTCAATTCATGACTTTCGATATGGCGTGTGGTCCTTAGCCTGGCTGCTAAAAATAGATGCTTGCTTGCATTGCCAACCCATCCTCTGGGGTAGCCTATCCATCGCTGATCGTATGCTCTGTCTAACCTCATAACATCATGATCTAATCCATCCGTATATTCTGGAAGACGTGCTGGTCGCAATGTAAAACGATAATCGTATACGAACAGCGTCGTGAGGCTTGGCCCGAATCTGTGAGGCTCCAATTGGCGGCATGCGACCCGGGATATTCCTCGTCCATGTGCAAATAAGCTTCCGACGGATCCGACCTGCAACCTCAACCTCACGCCAGGCACACGATATATCTTCCCATTTCTGCCTTCAGCCCCGGCGAGACCGCTCCGGTTCATGCGCTATCCAAACTTTCTCGACCGCAGAACCAACATGACACACTCCGCTTGATACTCGTGCCCCCAGAGGGGCGACCGGCGATGGAGCGCTCTTCGACCCGGAATTCGTTCGCACATTGGTTTAATCGCCATCAACACCGCAAAGTCCCTGGCCAAACTGCTCCTCCTCTGCATCCTCCTCGTCCATGCGCTTGTGTTTCACACCTGCATGCCCGATCCACCGCTCGACAACCGCGATAGCATGCCACCACCTAATCTTCGACCACCTCTCGCGCCTTATGTGTTGAAGCAACAGGTTCGAACAGATGTGAATCGTCCTCCGTGTGCTGGTCAAGAGACTGACCCTCTCAGCGCCGCATGTGATATATTCCTCTCGCTTGTGCTCCGGCGAAATCATCGAAGGTAGCGCGATCAGGGCGGCGTGCAGGCGCTTTTTGTGGCTTTCGAGGAGCGGATCTTGGAGCTCATAAGGAGCTGTTGGTGTGCCGCCAATGGGTAGCATGTAGCCGGCTGACAAACCGAATACGCCCCATCCGAAGGCTTCGTGGTCGAGTTCCCCGTGTTCTAGTATTTCCTCAAGCGCATCAATCGTGGCCTCCCAGAGGAGCTTGAAGAGTTGAAGGTCCTGTTGTGCTGGGCCTTTGGGCTGCGCCGAATGTATCGAGTCCTGCGCTGCGGCGAGGGCATTTGCAAGACATTTCGCGGAAGCGGGTCTGTCTGTTTTCCGGCGAGGAATCGGAGCACGTGTGAAGATTTCTGTCCCCGTGTACGTCGTGTGCGGACCGTACAAGCTGACCAGGGCCTTAGCATGCTCGAGAAGATGGAAGAAGCGCGGTATGACATCGAGTCCGAAGGAGGCTTGAATCACCTCGAGAGTCGTCGATTCTGAGGCTTCGGTCGGTTGTGCGACATCTTTGCTGGGTTCTGAATCTTCTGGAGAACTAGGGGGAGTTTCGGCCATGCTTTCCTGTGTAGCGACGGTCGTGTGGAGGGAGGTTGTGGCGACGGTGGTCGGAAGTGGACGTAAATGCAACAAAGGAGACTTGGGGCGGTGATTTGTATTCGAGAGGCACCGTTTGCATTTAGCACAATGCAGGGTCCCCGAGATAAGGATAAAGATAAAAGGCGCTGTGTGTGAATGATTTTTGTTTGGGCTGCCCAAAATCACCGCACAACGTCGGTACCGATCGAGTTGACCGGTAGCGATTGAGAGATACGGGGCGCGGGAGCGGGTGTCCATTTTGTTTAGGGATGCGACGCGTCGGATAGGCTCGCGCAAGAAATGCCTGCGATGCTTCTGAGGTCAGTGGCGAGGTGAGGTGACCTATGGTAAAAAGGTCATTGGAGGCTGGGGCCGGATGCTGTCGTCACCTGATGCCGCTCCCTTTTGCCATGATGTTACGCCTGCATGCGCGCTGAAACCCATCACGCAGGTCGACAAATATATTCGGACCAATAGACTCGGTTTGAGCGCAATCAAGAAGATTATCGACGAAGTGTCTGTCGATGCATCGAGGTGGTCCATCGTTGTGGTTGGGCGTGCTTCTCCCCGCAGTTCAAGTCTGGGTCATCTTGTGGAAGATACTGCCACGCGTGAAGCTATTCCTCAGGCTATCTCGAAGATGGAGTCGTGGAGGGCCTTCGCCTTCCTCTTTCTGCTCTACGGCAACTGATTGAATAATCGCATCGGCGAGGCGAGATGCATCCTGGATGCTGCTCTGCCGCGTAGGATTTTTCCAGCTTTTCTTCGGAAGCTGTGGGCCGCTAATGATGGTTGAGGTGATGCCGCCTTCAGGAGGCACAAGCTGGCTGATATCGAGATCTCTGGAGGTGCTTTCACCGCGGACGTGCTGCTGGGTGATTCGAAGTTCTGGTGATACTGGAGCCTCGCTCAGGCCGAATTGCTTCAGCAAGGGCTGCAGGAGAGGACGCAGCGTTGCAATGCAACATGCGGTGATGCCAATCCCAGGTTCAATCGTGCTCCAGATTGCGACGTCCGTCGTGGCCCCTGCAGTTGGTCAGAGAGTCTGGTTTGAAAGGAGTGGCTTCCGAAACTCACATAAGAAGTCGTCCCCAATGGTCAACTTGCTGATATATTTCATGCGAACAATTGTTGCCGTGCTGCCACTGTGCAGAAGTCAGCGTTTGATTCTCCTTGTTGGCTCTCGCGAAAGACAATTAGGACAAGGAAAAGCAAAAATGATTGGGGGTATACATCGTTCAGATTGTATGGAGTGGCAGTATGTCATGGAGTATAGCATGCCGCCCTGCGTATGTCGCTCACTTACATTGACGCAAATGCCAGGATGCCGGCAACCATCATCCTTGTCCTGAGATTCATCTGAAGATCCCATACAATGAAGAAGGGCAATGTACCCAAAGCCCAATCAGCGGAGGCATTGACGGCAGCCAATGCATAAGTGATACCCAACGTAGGGCCTTTCGGGAGGCATTTCGACGATGCGGGATGATTATCCCAGAACTCGGAAACTGCTTGTGTCAGCATCTGTCTCGAACACTAGAGCCAAAGGATATATACTTGGGAGACACTGAAGCATGACTAGGAAGAAGTAAGTCAGCCCGAAGAGCACAGTACCGGCCATGAGAAGACGAATGCACCATATGTGCCAACGCTTAACCGCCACGCGAAGATAAAAGATCCCCAATCCAATCTTTAGACCGCAACTGCTCAGAACGTATAGAAGCTCGCACAGGTACCAGAACTATAGCTTGTCAGCGATGATCAAGGGAGGCACAGGTTGAGGTCCCACCAGAAGGGCAGTTCTGGCATTTTCGTCCGTGAGGTCGCTTCTATGCCGCCCAGTCCCATGCACAGCTGCAATTATCTGGAATGTTAAATAGACGGTGAAAATGATCTATCCATGTTAGTAGTCACCCATGTAATTCAAGACTCAAGCTCACCAAGGTAATCACCATCACGGTATCATCCTTGCCCCAGGAATTCAATAAAATGGCGCGCACATAGAGGCGCAAACTGACTGTGAGCCAGGTCAGAACGAGAAAGAGAATCGCTATTGCCGTGACCTCGCCACCACGTCCTTCCATGACGGATTCGATCGTTGACAAAACACGCACTTGCAGTACAATCAACTCATGGTCTCCCTCCGTGTCACCCGTCAACAACGAAGGGTGAATGAGACCTAGGTATCATTGTGGTACCGCTGGGACCTTCTGAGAAAGGACGGTGCGGTATATGCGGTATCTGAACGTCTAGCGGCGTGAAGATGCTTTCGGCTAGTAAAGCCCAAAGTTTCAGCTATCTGGCGTCGAAGAGGCTGGTGCAGGCCAACGAGCCACTGCAGAATACGCTAGCCGCATCTAAATTTTGGACGATTGGTCGAGTGATGCAGCAACGCAACGTTCGCTCGCTATATCGCCCTCGAAGCTGTCCGTCAATGCAGCGCCAGAATCGGTCTCTTGGACCTGCGAGGGATCTTCTGTGCAACGAAGACTGATGCGCCTCGGTGCTTCCTCGGAGCTCGGCCTTGCCTTCAGTGATGGCGAACCGCGTCCAGAGCTACCGTTAGCGTGTTGCCGGATGCAGATGGCTCCAAAGTCTATCCACACACAAGGAGCCGCGGAGGGGATGTTAGGAGGCCATTGCTTGAGTGGCTCGATATTAGGGGTAGGTCCCCATCTTGAGTGCCACAAAAGCAGTAGCGTGGTCCTGGGGTCGAGATCGGTTCTGAACTTTCTTTCCCGTCGTGGTGGGGAACCACGATCAGTTCTCTATGCGTCTAGATAGAAGCTGGTGATGCAGTGTGCCGGCTCGAGGTGTCGTGCTACTCTCTATCCATGGGATCGATGGGTAATTGCCTCAAGTGACGGCTGGGAAATTTAGCAAACGAAGCGTAATGTGATTTCTCATCGTGAAAGACGGAACGGAAGCGTTGCAGAACGTCGTACGGCATATCTCTTGCTCGTGCTGTCTTCGCAAAGCATGAACGCGATGTTCTAGTCGTGTCGAAATAGCGGGTCCGGGGGCGACGCGCAGCTACGACGGCCAGGTACAAGAGCAATGCGCAATATCAGAACGGAAGAAGAACGCGCGCAACCCGTGAAATCAGCTCGGTATATCTCGTCTCCTTCGTGAGAATGTTTTGTGTGGCTGGTCGATCCTGGAAGGGATGAGTGCCAAGCCTTACTGAGTCAAGTAAAGCGCATGCCAATAATCGCGTCAACAATGACCTCACCGCGCCTCCAGCTGCGACGACTTCACTCTCCCATACGCATCAACCTTACCGCGGTTCGGTATAGAGGCAAAAACGCACAGTCATCCCATACGCATCACACCTCTATCCCGTATCGGATGAATTTAGTCGTTCATTCGTGTTTCCCCTCTCAATGCCGCAGGCTGCACGGACTTGACAGCGCACAGGAGTAGTAAACACATTTCGCAATCTGAAACCCACTCTACCACCCAGAGTACTCACCTTTCATCTAGCCACCGTCGCACATATGGCGAGCTGCATCTTTCGCTTCCAGCAAACTGCCCCAAATTTCCATACCGGCAAGAGATATGAAGTCTATTGAAACGGCCAGGAGAACAGATAGTTCAGAGGATGACAGCATCAAGAACTCGTCTTAACAAAAAAAAAATACGGCGAGAGTTGTGGGCCTATGCACCTATCATTCTAATCGCAGTGGTGGTGCAAGCGGATGTCTTCTAAACAGGTATATACAACCTCCCGGCCCAGATCCTCATTCAATGCTTGGCCAGGACCAATCGCCCTATCACGTATGGCTTGAGCAAACGTGAGCAAACGCAAGCGGCAGGAGATGCTGGGAGCGCATGCTTGCGTCTCTGTGGCTCCATCGCCCTTTTCCAGCTTGTTTGCCTGGGAACAATGGATCTGGTTCGCCAGGTAGGTAATCTCGCCCTTATAAGCAAGTCCGTCTCCTCTAGCCAACGATTTTTCATATCCACACTCGACGTATCAACGCCTTGTCACCAATCTCGGGACGAACCCATATATCTTTTCCAACTTCCCAAATCGGACACGTGCAATGGCTATCCATTCAGACCGAGCTCGACTCAAGGGCTTCGGCACCCGCTACTACATCGTTCGTGCACCAGATCACCTGATGGTGCCCCTTGTACCCATCGACCAGCTACCTTTCGAGCTTCAAGGCATTCCTCATGATCTTTCCCATGAGCAGATGCATGAAGGTAGATGGAAGTTTGCCGGCGAAACGGCTGAGCCAGCCACAATTCTCCCCACCTTGACCCCCAGCAGGCTATCACAAGTTCGCGAACCAATAGCCGTTCCGAAATATCGCGCGCCGGATTATCAAGTACGAAACGAGCGTCCTAAGTCGCTATCTGCAACTCAGGTATCTATGGATGTTGCATCAACATTATCGGCTCGTCATCAACCAGTCCAGGCCCCTTCGGATCAGCAGGCAGTAAGCTTTTTGTTTATTCGGATGACAAGATAGACTCGCTAACAGAGAAATATATCAATACACTCGCCGCAACCTACCCCGCAGGCGTCCACCGCTTCGGATGCCGTCTATCATACCCATCTGGTATCGAACCGGATCCGTCAAAGAAGATATACTGCACACATTGGATCGGGAAGGGGGAATGTGCGTACAAGACGGTAGGCTGCAAGTTCAAGCATGAGATGCCGTCCATCGAGATCCTTCGCGAGCTGGGCTTTCGCTCTGTGCCTGAGTGGTATAAACAAGAGATGACTGTTAGAGTGTCGGGGCGTTCATGGTTGGAGGAGCGTCGGATGAAGCAAGCCAACGAGGAGAAGAAGGATGCCGACGAGGAACCGACGCGCCGCGCTTTCCCGGATCCAGCAGAGCTCAAGTCATTGCAGCGACAGCGCCGTGTCTACGACATGCGCATAGCCAACAAGTCGGTGCTCCCGCGTGTTATCAAGGAGGTGAAGGAGGCGAGCACGCCCACCGCAGCCTCAGCTATCATGGCACCTACAGATGACCTCATTGATCTGTCAGACGATGCCACTCTAGCACCCAGCAGCCCGCAACCTTCGCACGCTTCGTTGAGCTCTAGTGTCTCTGGAACCGGCGACGAGTCTTTGAAGGCTTCGACCGCCTCACCCGCCACCGTGGTGGCTCTGCCGATCCGCACCAAGAACTTGGCTACTATCAAGGAACCCGTTGCTTCGACTCCGGATACTACGAAGTCTCAAAAGGCCTGCCGTCGTCGTCGTGGAGTCGCGCCTTCGAATTCTTCAGACGCCGAAGACGACCTTTCCGTCGCCAGCGAGCAACCACGCTGTAAGCCTGCTTCACGAAAGGGTTCAAAGCAGCCTACGCCGCCAAAACCGAGGGATGGTCTTTCGAAGTCAAAGTATGCTGTCGCTGCCGAGATCTCTTCCAAGCCTCGCGAACACAGTGGCACGCATTCCTGTGCCGAATCGTGCTCAATATCGATTGGTTCTTTGGTGTAAGGCTTACGGGGTCGGGTATCAGGAGTTGGTCTGTTCTTTCGTTCGCTCATGGGTTATAGACGGTAATCACATATGTATTATATAGCTCAAGAAAATGCATGATTATTATTATCAGTGGGGGGCGCATGAGCCCCAAGCATCTCCGGCCTCTTGATAATGTGTTAAGCAAGGTCAAAGGCAAGTAGATGAATGCGTACTGCAGAGTAGCTCACAATATCACCAATAATTCCAATGATGCTGATGTGTGTTTATACAGGTTTTTGAAACACCCACCTTCACGCCCACGCCACCCATTCATCCACCATGTCACAGGGTACCAATGCTCACTTCAACAACCAGCGCTTGACGCTCTGCCATAGCCTCGCTACAAGCTTGTCACCATCATCCGGAGGGTTGTCAAAGTACTCGCACAGAGGAAATCGGTAATCTGCTCGCACGTTAGCACTCCCCTTGTACATATGCGTATGAGACAACACTGACTGTCCGCAGGGTCTTGCCAAAAGTCGGAACCCTTCGTATAGCAAAAGTCCGTCGTCTGCGTCCACCACGTAGAGTTCGTCTTCCGATCTTCCACCAGACATTGCAGCCACACTTCCTGATCGAAGTGATACACCTTCTCCACCTTGCATTTCTCGCTGGGACAAGAGCGGCAATACGAATAATCCTCGCCTACGGTGACATTGATGAGGTACTTTGCGCTCATGTCGCTGGGCACTGGGACGGGGTCGGGGCTGCGCTTGTCAATGTCAGAGGTGCCGTTCTCGTTGAAGTGGTCGTCGATTTCGAGGAAGGGGACTGGGCCGCAATTATCGAGGTAGGTGATGTCGGGCTTGGAGTAGAGATTCTTTCGTGCGACGTAGCAGTTGTTTGTTGTTTTGAGCCAGTAGCTGACATGACATTAGTCTCTACGGTCTCTCCTCCGACAGTATCTGAGATTAGAGGGACATCAGGATAAAGCTTACGGGTCATCGATTATCATCTGACCATCTGGGCTCCAGCACGTTAGCGTAACGTCTGTGTCCTCGGGTAGATAGGCGGCGACATCGCAAGTGATGTCAACGCATATCCGGCACTCTGTCTTGTATTGGAGCGTTGCATCTTCCGTGGTTATGTGCTCCTCTTCGGAGTCGCGGCCGCAATAGGCGAGGTCTTCTGTGTCTATATGAAAGTGTCAGCTAGCGAGCTCCGACACCACATCCTCCTAACGAGGGCTTACAGTCGCCCTCATATTCTGTTACGTCGTACTGAGTCACATAGCAGCCAGCTTGACTCTTCAGCCAGAGCCTGCGGACACAAATCAGCATTCTTTATTACCAAACTCAAGTAAAGAGTGAGGAAGGAAGATGAAACAAATGGAAGCCTACGTATCCCCCATAATCTTGGTCCCTCTTGTCCAGCACGTAACATTGAACGCGGCAGTATCAAGCCCATACACATCCTGATTCGTACACAGCGAGTGCGGACACGTCTTACACTCCGTGTTATACTCGGCCTCAGTCGTGATGTACGGCTTCACAGCGCCATGCACGAGTCCGACGAGGGACAGCAGCGAAGCACCCCAGAGTAGGGATCGGCTGCGGGGACCCATGGCGATCGTCTTAGCCCCAGGGATTGGGCCGAATTTGTGACGCAATTCGAGCCACGAAGGAGGGAGGAGGGGGATGAAAGCAAGAGATAAGGAAGAATTGCGGCGCGCAAGAGGATAGGGGACCTGCAGCGTCAAAGGAACGGGAGATCCGGGAGATTTTCCTGGGCGGTTGAGTAAAGCGCCCCACACGTACGCTTTGGATGCTCCGATGGATGAATTACCACAGTTGGGAGGAAAGCGAGTCCGGGGTAGCACAGTGATCATCGGGCTAATGGGTGCGCTGGAAATGGCGCTGGCTGGCTTATAAGCACTGCGCGCATATGCCGACTTCTGAGATCCTTTTGGGAAACGCTTCCTGCCCTTGACGGAGATTTTTACGTATGCGGTCTTTACATTGAGTGACTGACGCGAAAAGCCACGAGTCAAACGATACACCTTACCTTATGTTGTCAAGCCATCACGTACTTTGAAGAGATTGGGGGCCCGGCCATCATTCCACCCCTCGCATCTTCTCTCCCGAGGAAGCGCTCCTGAGCTTATATATAGCTTTTGAGCATTTTACGGAGGGTTATTGCGTATTTGTGACGGTTGACCAATCAAGCGAGGGCTCTTATACAAGCTGTATAGCGAACATGTGCCCCTGGCGATCGCCACGGCCCGGTGCAATATCTGGGTAAATTGACCGGTCGGTTCGTGGAGTGCCAGATGGCGTGCTGCGGGGAATCTAGATCTCTCAATCGATTTCGGGATTCATAGCGCCGCGGTTCTTGTAGGATTGAGGCTCGCGCTCTATCCGGGTTGGATGGCGTTCGGGGCTCTGTACTGGGCCGCGGTCGGTGAGGGACCGTCCACATGTCATTTACACACATCTCAAGCAACACAACAACACCAGTTCGATATGGAAAATCTGATTCGTAGCTACTCGGTACGATCGATTTCACTTCGCTCCCAAAGCTCTATGCTACCGCATCTTGATCGTTGGTCAAAGCCTATGCTTTGAACTCCTTCGCCTGCTTTGACTCCGTCCTCTTCCGTGCGTCAACACTCGCACTCGTCGGCTTCTTGAGATTGAATGTGACCTTTCCTTCTGCACTATGCTTGCTCAATGGGCTCGAGGGGCTAGCCTTCTGGGACGGCGCGGCGGCGTTGACTGCCCAGCCAATGACAGGCGTGGCATCGGTAGTCTTGAAGGTGGTTCCGTCTGATTGAATGCATGAGGTGCAGAGGAAGGTGTATGTCCAGTGCGTACTGTTAACGTAGGTACCACTTGCGATGGGGGTTTGCGTGAAGGTACCCGTGGCGACGGCTGGAGAGCCGTATGTGCTGGAGGAAGATCAGTATGTGTTCAGGATTGCTCGTGCAGCGTGGAGACGAGACGAGAAGCGAGTTGAGAGGGGCTGAGATGAGGTGGGGAGGACATACGCAGTCTTACGGAAGGAAGACACGATCGTCTGACCATTCGGCCACGCAGCAATCAGCAGCTTGTTCTTCATGTCACCCCCCAAGCTGGCACCGCTCCATCCTGTCCCCTTGCCGCCGATAGTGGCGATGAAATCTGTGCTGGTGGCAGAGGCGTTTGCCGGCGGGGCAATGCCGAAGAAGTAGCCCGAGCTGTGGGTGAAGTAGCTGAATGTGATGCCAGACTTGGCGTCCGTATAAGGTGCTGGTGTTTGGGCAGCGGTGAGCGAGGCGAGGGCGCCGACGAAGAGAGTTGACGGCTTCATGGCGAGAGCTGAGGGTTCAAAGATCTATCAAAGAGATGGGACGTGGTTCAAGAAACGTATAGATCAAGCCTTGAGCCATCCCGAGAGCACTCTCCACTTCTTATAGAGTTCTGGCCATCCCAAGCAAGCAACTGCCTTCATCATTTCCACCATTATTGACACGGGTCACCGGCGCACCGACACCGTTCTCGCGCACCCTCTATCCTACAGATTCCAATTTACCCATGCCAGCTATCTCTTGCACCATCTCTCCAATACCTTGAAGATCGCAGCAATCAAAGCAATTCGAGGCTCAACGCACAGCGCTAGCAAATTGCCTTAGATAGAGTCATCCAAATTCCACCGTGCCGGATTGGTCAGATTGCATCGGCTCCCCGAAGCCACCACGGGAAAGTTTCCAGGGCGTATTCAGCATTGATGAGGAAGCGAGGGGTCAATCGCGGAGATATATATGAGACTGGCAATGGGACTGGTTGGATATCTAGATACGACCGGCAGTATTTAGGGGGGGTTTTCCCGACGTCGGGGTGTTCATTGCGGTGAGGCCAATCGATATGCGGCTGGTTGGTGCGGGATGGATCGCGGTGCGTTCTTTAGATGATTCGCCCGCGAGATTCGTTTATATAGGTTTCAGGTAGGGGTCTTTCATCTGCGACATCGCGCATTAGCCAATGATGATAAGGTTGATTATTTGCTCATTTTGGCCGCCGCTTATTCGCAATGCGTGCCGGTGCGAGATGAGCTCGGTGTTGAAAGCTTGGTTTTCGGTATCGATGATTGCCAATTCTCAACCAGAGGATTGAGTGGCGTCGCCAAAACCTATGCTGGGTCCTTAGAACATGCCCTAATACGGCTTGTTTCAACGTCCAATGGAACCGCTAGGTTTCTAACTCGCGGTATTAGGTAGCCCTGGTCGGACTCACAGGCTTTTGGAGCTACCAATCTTGAAGGAAGCGTTCCATCGGACGAGTGTGGAAGAGTGGGAAAGCAACAGGCCCGGCGAACCACCCACCGTCATGTCGCTCTGAATACCTTCAGGGCCCTTGATAATAGTTCTCCATTTTGTTGGGCAAGGCTCCGGTTCGCGATTCCCTTCGAGATAACGTCGCGCAGGTCTGGTCTCAGAACACACCAGTCTGCCTCGGCCTCATAACATCCAGAATCTCAAAGTTTCTAAAGCCGGTCGTCCTCCTCTCCTGTGCCACTCTCCTCTCCGTCTCCTTTTGAAACTCAACTTTCCTACTTCTTCGACTCCTATTCTCCCTCCACCCAACAAACCAATCCACGATCGCGCCGCCATAGAAGGCTAGGAAAATCGCGAAACCGACCGTGGCTACAGTCAGGCTGCCAGCAATGATCCAAAACAATCGCTGCGTACTCTCCATGTCACGTATATCTGCAAAGTTCATGCCGAAAAATGAAGAGATGAACGAAAGCGGTAAAAATACAATAGTCACAATGGTGAATACAAGGATAGCTTTGCCGTGGTCCTCAAGCCGAATATTGACGAGCTGAATAGTGCGATTGATGAGGGCGTTACTGTTCTCGCGGAGATCGCAGAGATCGATGTACTCGCGCTGCAGGTTTTCGAGGAGTTGGGCAGCTGGGTCGGAGAGGTGCGAGAAGGATAGTTGGCGGTAGGTGGAGATATCTGCATGAGGTATCGAGCGAGACGTCTCGTGGTGGTATTGCCGAGCTGAGCTGTGCGAATGACCTCGATTGCGCCCCGTTCTGGTCATCTCATGTAACGACTTCACAAGGTCCATTTGCTGCTCCATGATTTGTATAATAATGTTCAACTCTTCCTGTACTTGCAGAAGGTCCATGACGAGTTTCGTGCTTGGGCTTCGGTGGAGTCGGTATTGCAGTTGCCCAAGGTAGCTCGCATAGCGATCGGACAGGCAGAGTGTAATGTCGGTCCAGAACGAGCGGTGAAGCATACCCAAGGCGCCACTCAAAGCTGTGATGACATGCGTGGTGGAGGTGTAGTCTTGCTCCTTAGAATTATTGATAAATCCATTCCGGATACCGCGAAATGAGATTTCCATGATCCTCGCCGAAAGCTGCAATGGTGGCCACCGTGACTTCCACGACTGGTTGCTCGAAAAGGTCACAACGTGTCGTTCATCAACGACCAGAATCCACAGCTCGTCGACGTTCAGGGCAGTGGGATAGTGTCCGTACCAACGTCGCACCTTGAGATCCAAGTTGCGATCTGTCAGCCAGGGTTTATGCTTCGTGAACACTTGCTGCGACTCTCGATCCGTTGTATCCTCCAGACGGTAAAAATGCTGTAGAATGGACCTCAAGAGGTGTGACGAGCTCCTGGATGACTGATACCCTTCCCGCGGATCGACTTGAAATCGCAATGGCGGCGGCGTGCCCTCAACGGACCAATCCAAGAATGGCACGCTGAGCAGCATCGGACCGTCTCCCCTCTCTTTCTCATCGCGTTGGCCTTCAAGAAGGTGTTGGAAAAACGGCGCAAAGTACCGTCCATGCTTCGAGAACCTCTCTTGCTGGTAGATGATGCCCTCGAGCTGATGGAGCGCAGTAACGATATCCTTTGGGTTCTTCGACCAATCTGATAGCGCGAGCAGACATCCAGAGAGGTAGTCCGAGTACTTGCTCGAGATGTGAATCCATCGACACTTCTTAAGATCCTGAGCATCATCGGCAGAGCTCTGCACGCCCTTGCTCCTCAGACAGTTCATCCAGCCGTATTCGGTTGCCAGGGTGCGCAATTGCATCTGCTCGTTGCGATTCGACGTGTATTCTTCATTCTCTAGGCTTTTGGCCAGCTCATCTCTCAACTCCAAGTCCGGTAGCAACGTGGAAGTTAAGATTTCGCGCATCTCCAGCATCTCGTTCGCATCTGTGCGCCATCCTGTGCTCTCGAGGCGCACATCATGAACCTGTATCTGCGGGGGTGACAGCTTTCGATTGCGCCAGTACTGGTCCGCTTGCCAGTCGACTGGATCGGGTGGCAATTCTCTGTACCAGTCCGTGAGCATGTCGGTGGCGACACATGTTGTAAAGAACAGGAATAACAAACGTGAGATTGAAGAGCTGAGCTGGGGGTAGACGCGACGAATGGGAGCCGCTGTCACTGGCGGGAATTGCTTAGTCAAAGCTAGCAGCCACAGGAGGTTCAGCCACAGTACGTCTTCCGCGTGGCGACTCTGCAGTCATCGATCACAGTAATGTCAATGACGTCCAGCAAGTGCAGAAGCGCGTATTTCGAGCCTGCCTGATCATTATGGACGATGTAATTGGCCGCCCCTGACGTTCCCGAACGCATGGTTGGGGTGTGCTCCTCGGCTCTCCGCAACAATGTGCATCGCGTCAGCCTCTCCCCATACCTACTTGAGGAGAGCCTTCCTCTGCTTTGAAGCTTCCTTTCCAACAATTGCCGTTATAGACTCACCTTGAGGCCTCCCCACAGCTCCTCACACCGTCATTCCCACGGCAAACCACCACAATGGCCAAGTAAGCTCCACAATCTCGATCAGCTTTGTCTCAAGGCCATCGCTCACAAACAACAGCCACCCGACGCACCCAGCAACCGTCCACTTCCCCATTGCTTTCACCTGCCTCGCCGGTGTCCTGGATGCTATATACTTCGCCTCCATCGCGCCCGCAACATCTGGCCTCGTAGCTTCAGCCTGTCCGTCTCCGTTCCATTTCTCATTCACATACTCATACCTTCACAGTCAAAACCCTCGACCTCCAAATTCCACCCGCCCTCCTCCCAACCCTCTCCTACTACGCGACCATCCTCACAATCGTCACCGCCATCCCCGCCGTCCTCACAGGCGCCTACGAGCTCTCTCCCGTCATCAAGCGCGATGGTTTTTCCTCCAAGAAAGCGCAAGTTGGCGTGCTACACGCCATGATGAACGATCTACAAGTCTTTGGCGCTGTGTATAATTGGTATACTCGGAGGAATGCGAAGGCCTTCGTACCCACTACGTTGAATGTGGGTGTCAGCGCTGCGCTGGCGGTCCCGGCGAGCTTGTTTGCTGCGTATCTTGGCGGACAGCTTGTGTATCAGTATGGCATGGGCGTTGGTAGGGGCAGGGGAGGGCCGAAGAAGGCGCAGTAGGCGGCGAAGTGACGAGGAGAGACGAAGGATGGCGGCGGAGGAGAGCACTGGGGAACACCCGGCGGTGAGTTAGTGAGGGGAGGAACATGTGGAAGTGGGGATCAAGCTTTCAGAGAACATAATTCTTCTCCGAAGCTTCTTCGCCGCGTTACATGCTTGTCTCCCATGTGCGATCTGCCGCATCGTGCCTGGATAGCACGCGTGGACCTGGTCACTGGGGCCTGCCAAGCTCTCAGCAAATCAAGAACAAGAACTCTATCCAGCCCATCGGTGACAACTGCATATTTGTTTATCCTCCGAGGTCTCCGCCCATCTTGCGAGATATACTTGGTCCGTTTGGATAGATCGTTCAGTCGTGCTCTACCTTCAGCCTAGCCTTATCTATGATCCGCTTACCGAGCTTCTCCACTTCACGATAAGACCATTGCGCTTCAATCCGACGTCTACAGGTCCTTTCCGACGATTCCGAGGCCCAAATGCGGCAGCTTCGCCACCGATTGCGAGCCGTTCTGCATGCTCCACGTACAAAATGACTGTCAGCGAGCTGTCAAGCCATGCTGCAGCGCGCCCTATCGCAAATCATAGCTCCGAGTAGTTGTAAGCTTGCAGCTCTAAGCTGCAGAGTGCATCCTTCAACTGCACGTTTACACATTTGCGGTACCTTTAAGGTCGAATAAGAGTCAGGGAACTTGGACGGGTATGTGCTAGCCATGGCGCTCTTGACGAAAGGCGCGGTAGCGAACTTGACAAGTGCGGAAAGTGTTTGGGTACAAATAGGTAGAGCCTTGCGCATTTTGGAAATCGTCCGCTGAAACGGTCAAGGTCGTCGAAGATGTGGTCGGAAGCGCTGCTGTCTACAGCCTTGCTGTGCTGCTCTGCCGTGAGAGCTGCTGTGGTCTCCACGGGAGTCACTGTTTCCTTGAGCGACGTGCCATATTACCTTCCCCCGAAGGTCGTCGCGACATTCGAGGTGACCGCTGAGATTGCGGCGAAATTCGCGGGTGGAGCGTTTGTGCCGTTCACTGTGGTGCATGGCACGGATTGCAGCGTCGGGGAGCTCTCTGCGTCTACCGCAAAGTATCTCGAAAACGACGATGTATTTCAGGAAGGATTCGTAGAAGGTGAGTTAATCCGGGGTGTCGTCGCCCCGCCCCGAGAGAGTCCCGTGGGTCAGCGGCTTGCGGAGGACCATAAAATCTCGAGAATGGCCTGGGTACTGACTTCAGCCAGTACTATACGCCCCAGGCGCCTCGACATCCGAAGTCCAAATTCGAAACGTGTCCGCAACGTTCATCACGACCGAGCCCTCTGCGCCACTCAATACAGGACCGTACTTCTTGAACAGGGCAGGCTAAGTCTACGAAGCATGGCGACTATACTCCGATACCGAGGGAGCATTCACCGAAGCCGCAATCGAAAATGGTGATGGATCATATTCAGTCCTTCCCGCTGGCATCGTGGGGCAACGACTCGCAATTGCAGTCCCCTCTCGTCTTTATTACACGAAGACAGCGAAGAAGCCACTGGCCGGTGTCCGCATTGGCATCAAGGACCTATACGATATCAGGGGGTTGAGGACCTCCAACGGCAACCGGGCGTGGTACTGGTTGTATCCACCGGCTAATGCGACTGCGACGCCCGTTCAGAATCTAATCGATGCTGGTGCGATTATCGTCGGCAAGATGGTGATGAGTCAATTTGCGAACGGGGAGACGGCCACGGCAGATTGGATCGATTACCATGAGTCGTTCAATCCACGCGGTGACGGGTACCAGGACACTTCGTCAAGTTCGGCTGGTGGTGGCGCCGGAGCGGCGGCATATGCGTGGCTGGACGTGACGTTGGGCTCTGACACGGGAGGTAGTGTTCGAGGTCCTTCGCAAGTGCAGGGAATCTATGGCAACAGGCCCTCGCATGGTCTGGTGTCGTTAGAGCACACCATGCCGATGAGCCCCGTCCTCGATACCGCAGGCTTGATGGCGCGAGATCCAGTCGTCTGGACAGACGCAGCGAAGGCTATGTACAAGGCTAACCTGACTCTTAGCAGCTCGTATCCGACTTCAATCACTACCCTGGGCTGGCCAACCGAGGCAGAGGACGTTGCGACTACGCTCTTGATCGACTTCCTCGGGAACGTGTCCACCTTCCTCAAAGCGAGTGTCAGCACTTTCAATATGACCACTTCGTGGGAGGAGCAACATCCAGACAAAGATCCATTAGACATCTTCCTCAACATCACCTACCCTATCCTCATCGGCAAAGGTGAGATTGAGGGTGTTCGAGATCCTTTCTATGCGGATTACGCAGCCAAGTACGATGGTCGGACACCTGCCATCGATCCCGTACCGCTCATCCGTTGGGGTTGGGCAGAGAACCAAACGGACACTCTGGAGGAAGCAGTGGCAAACAAGACGACCTTCATGTCCTGGTGGAATAGCACCGTCCTCGTCCCAGATGCGGAGACGTGCTCGAGCACCCTGCTAATGTACGTTGGTTCCGAGGGAGATACGGTCTACCGCAACGTCTACCGAAGCGAACCCGGACCGCCGGTTGGCTTTGGTGATGGAAGCATTTCAGGAATGTCCGAGGCCCCCGACTTCGTGGTTCCAATTGGAGAGTCCCCGTACAACTCCACAATAACGAATCATGTGGAGTATCTTCCGGTGACAGTTGACTTTATGGCTGCAAAGGGGTGCGATGGGATGTTGTTCTCGCTGATAGAAGACTTGCACAAAGCTGGTCTGCTGAAGACTGCTTTGCCAGGTCGAAGTGGTGTGAACGGTGGTCAGATCTTGTACAAGCGGGAGACAATGATGTAATGAATGCTGGAAATAGTCCATCGGGGAACTGAGGAAGAAAGACTGAACGAGAAAATAACATTGATAATTTCTGACGCTTCCTTACAATCTTCATCTTTCAGGGACCCTCGATATACGTGACGTCATTTGAGAGACGCGTAGAAAAAGCGCGTCAAAGCCTAGAATTGGCCAAAGACGGCTTTTGGAGTTATAGATGGCGGTATACGTCGGTGTTGTGGTCCCGTTGTACCCGTAAGAAAACTGAGAAGCGAGAGGTGTTGAGGCGAAAAGGGATGGTGCGCACGGACGATATCGAACCTTAGGAAAGTGCGTCCGGCGAGACGCGCCAAGCACCTTCCTGGTACATTATTCTGCCTCTCCCCATCTTGTGCTCACGCCTCAACACCGCGACCCGAACCTCGACGCGCCCACCCCCACCATCATCGTACGTCTTGGTCGCAACAGGAATCAACTCAGCCATCACGCGCAATTCCAGAAGAACATTTACCAAGCTCCGCACCGCGTACGGCCCAGAAGGGCAACATGGCGCCCTCGCGCACCCGCAATGTCGACTCGGACGGGCCTTCCACGGCCGACGTGTCTGCAAACGAGGATGTAGAGATGCAGGATGCCGCTGATCGCGTAAATGGCTTCAAAAAGTTCGGTGTACGTGCGCGTCTTTCGTCGCCTTGACCCTCTCCCCGCTTGCAGTGAATGGGGCCTTGCGCCCATTATGACGGCAAACTTGCAAACAGAGCTGACAGATTACTTGCAGTACTATCAAGACACGCCTGACTACACGGTAAACATCCACGAACACTCCACGGCAGGCACACCTTTGCTTACTAACTTTCAGGACTCCGACACAAACCCAAATACTACGGCGAGTAGTGTAGCGGGCGACGCGCCCGCGGACGGACGAAAGCGACGAACGGAAGTCTACAACATGCGCAAGTCCATATACGGCAAAAAGCATGACAGGCTAGGCGCGTCAAAGGTACTGTTCGAACAGGACTGGCGTTATGGGAAGATGGCTAACGCATTTTTGCTACACAGGAAGACGACACCATTCGACGCTTTCGATATCTACTAGGTCTCACCGACCTCTTCCGCCACTTCATCGACACCAACCCGAACCCACGCATCAAGGAGATTCTTGCGGAAATCGACCGTCAGGATGCCGAGGAGGAGGCCAAGACAAAATCCAGCAGGATACGCAAGGGCGGCGCAGCTGCTGAGCGACGACGAAAGACCGAGCAGGAAGAAGATGCGGAACTGGTGCGAGAGGAGAAGCATGGTGAACACAACGAGACAGTATTTAGGGAATCGCCGGGTTACATCAAGGGCGGCACCATGCGAGACTACCAAGTCGCGGGCTTGAACTGGCTCATCTCACTCCACGAGAACGGCATCTCTGGTATTTTGGCCGATGAGATGGGTCTGGGAAAGACGCTGCAGACGATCTCTTTCATCGGCTACCTGCGCTTCATCTGTGGCATCACCGGTCCCCATCTGGTAGCGGTGCCGAAATCTACCCTTGACAACTGGAAGCGCGAGTTTGGCAAATGGATCCCCGACATCGAAGTTTTGGTGCTTCAGGGCGCCAAAGACGAGCGAGCCGAGCTTATCCAGGATCGACTTGTCGACGAGAAATTCGACGTCTGCATCACCAGTTACGAGATGATTCTTCGCGAGAAGTCGCATCTCAAGAAGTTCGCATGGGAGTACATCATCATCGACGAGGCTCATCGTATCAAGAACGAAGAGTCATCCCTCGCGCAGATTATCCGCGTCTTCAACTCACGAAACCGCCTGCTCATCACCGGTACCCCACTTCAAAACAATCTCCACGAGTTATGGGCCCTGCTCAACTTCCTCCTTCCCGATGTCTTCGGTGACGCCGCGGCATTCGATGATTGGTTCTCACAGCAAAACGAAGACTCCGACACTGTCGTCCAGCAGCTGCACAAGGTCCTCCGGCCCTTCTTGCTGCGGCGAGTGAAGGCCGATGTCGAGAAATCGCTGCTACCAAAGAAGGAGGTCAATTTGTACATCGGCATGTCTGATATGCAGGTCAAATGGTACAAGAAGCTTCTGGAGAAGGACATCGATGCGGTCAACGGCGCGGCTGGTAAGAAGGAATCGAAGACGCGCTTGCTCAACATCGTCATGCAGCTGAGGAAATGCTGTAATCATCCATACCTTTTTGAGGGTGCCGAGCCAGGTCCTCCATACACGACCGATGAGCATCTTGTCAACAACGCGGCAAAGATGATCATGCTTGACAAGCTGCTCAAGCGCATGAAGGCACAAGGCAGCAGAGTGCTCATTTTCTCCCAGATGAGTCGTCTGCTAGACATCCTCGAAGATTACTCCGTCATGCGCGGCTACCCTTACTGCCGCATTGACGGATCCACCGCACATGAAGACCGTATCGCTGCTATTGATGAGTACAACAAGGAGGGGTCCGAGAAGTTCCTCTTCTTGCTCACCACCCGTGCTGGTGGCCTGGGTATCAACTTGACCAGCGCTGATATCGTTGTCTTGTTCGACAGCGACTGGAACCCACAGGCTGATCTGCAGGCCATGGACCGAGCTCATCGTATTGGGCAAACCAAGCAAGTTGTTGTCTTCCGCTTCGTCACTGAAAACGCTATCGAGGAGAAAGTGTTGGAGCGCGCAGCACAGAAGCTGCGACTTGATCAGTTGGTCATCCAGCAGGGTCGATCACAACAACCCGCCAAGAACGCCGCATCGAAAGACGAGCTCCTGACCATGATTCAGCATGGCGCCGAAAAGGTATTCCAGTCCCAAGGCGGCATTGGTCCAGCTGCTGCACCTGGGGATATCGACGACGAGGACTTTGAAGCCATCCTGAGACGCGGTGAAGAGCGAACGCAGGAGCTCAACGTCAAGTACGAGAAGCTTGGTCTCGACGACCTCCAGAAGTTCACTTCGGATTCCGCGTACGAGTGGAATGGCGAGACCTTCCAGCCACGCAAGAAAGAGATTGGCCTCAACTGGATTAACCCTGCCAAGCGCGAACGCAAGGAGATTGGTTATTCGATGGACAAGTACTATCGACAGGCGCTCATGACCGGTGGTCGCACAGAGTCAAAGCAACCGCGAGTGCCGCGCGCCCCTAAGCAAGTCGTTATTCACGATTACCAGTTCTTCCCAGCCAAGCTAGGTGAATTGCAGGATAAGGAGACTGCCTGGTACCGCAAGGAGAACAACATCAAGGCGCCACTTCCGGATGGACCCGACGAGGACCTGGAGACACGAGAGGCAGACCAAGAGCTTGCGCAGAAAGAGATCGATAATGCTGAGCCTCTCACAGAGGAAGAGAAGGCTGAGAAGGAGCGCATGATCGAGAAGGGCTTCCCCGAGTGGAACAAGCGTGACTTCCAGCAATTCCTCAACGGCTCAGCCAAGTACGGACGAGACAACTTCGAGGGCATCTCCGAAGAAGTCGACGGCAAGAACGCCGATGAGATCGAGCAATACGCCAAGGTCTTCTGGAAGAAGTATAAGACGCTCCATAACTGGCAAAAGTACATCAACATCGTCGAGGAGGGCGAGGCTCGGGCGCGCGCGTCCGAGGAGAAGAAGAAGTTGCTCGCGAAGAAGATCAGCCAGTATCGAATGCCCCTGCAAAACATGGTCATCAAGTACACTGTATCGACGACCAACAAGAAGGTATACACCGAGGAGGAGGATCGTTTCCTGCTCGTCATGCTTAACAAGCACGGTGTGGAAGGCGATCTCATCTACGAGAAGATTCGCGACGAGATCCGCGAGTCGCCACTTTTCCGCTTCGATTGGTTCTTCCTCAGCCGCACGCCGCAGGAGATTGGACGTAGGTGCGCTACGCTGCTCACCGCTGTGGTGCGCGAGCTTGGTGATGGCGATATGAAGAATGGCAAGGGCAAGCGAGTGCTTGAGGAAGAGGAGACGGAAGACGAGGAGGAACTTCCAGTCAAGAAGAAGGCCAAGAACGGCGTCAAGGTTAGTGTCAAATGAATGCTTCAAGAAATGGGGCTTGCTAATTTTCCAAACATAGAATAAGCAACTCGACTCTGTCAAAGCCAAGGCTTCGCCTGCGTCTGCATCGACCTCACGAGCGACCAGTGTGGTGTCTAACGGCTCTGCGGCGACCAAAGGGAAGGGCAAGGGCAGGAAGAAATAGGAGGACGACTGGCCACGATACCCTCTTCAAAAGCGGCCAGGTCCCCCTGCGTGAGGTCTGACACGCCTTGTGATAGTAGCATTGTTTCGGCGGTTGATCGGGTGGTAGGTGTTGCTTATAAGGAAGCATGCGATAATGGTGTTCTGGCGTATATCATAAAGATGGATGGGCAACGGGGTTGTGCTTCGATTGCTGTCTGTGGAGGCTAAGGGTTCTTCACACAAGCATTGAACTTCGGTTTGTTATTGAGCTACATAGCACGAGACATGTAATTGTACTGAATCCTTGTTTGAAAACTTCAAACAGACCAAGTTTCGTTGCGTTCACTGAGCTCGTCTTCATTCAGGGCTTCTCGGAACCTTGGAAAGATGACAACCACGTGATGAGGCGCGCGTCGGCGGCGGGATGACGCACTGATACGCTTCGCGGACCCCACACTCAATTCACCTGGATCTCAACTTTCCGATCCTTCGCATCGACGTTCAACGACCACTACAGTACATATCTGTTACAGCCACTAGGTGCCTCAAGCTTGTCTGCTTCGCTCCTATAAAGTTCCTCTTCCCTATAATATCCCCTCCGCAGCGCAACAACCCCTCCGAACCTTCGCGAACCTTCCACACCGCATCCCAGTCCAGTCGCAACCGTCGCAACTGTCGTAACTCGCTACACTCCTCTTCCTACCGACATCCCTCCCTCCGCACAGAGACAACACACCTCCACCTCTCACCATGTCCTCCGCCGCCCTCGTCGACGTCGACGACGACGTCATGGAGCCCACGCTCCAATCCATCCTCGACCAAAAAACGCTCCGCTGGATATTTGTCGGCGGCAAAGGCGGCGTCGGCAAAACGACAACATCCTGCTCCCTCGCCATCCAGCTCGCAAAGCACCGCAAATCCGTGCTGCTCATATCCACCGACCCTGCGCACAACCTCAGCGACGCGTTCAACCAGAAATTCGGCAAGGATGCGCGGCTAGTCAACGGCTTCGACAATCTGAGCGCTATGGAAATCGATCCGAACGGCAGTATACAGGACCTTCTTGCGGCGGGTGGGGAGGGCGCGGACGAGGCCATGGCGGGACTGGGCGGGATGGGGAATATGATGCAGGATCTGGCTTTTAGCGTACGTACACAACCACAAGCCAATCACACCAGTAGAGCGATGACAAGGGATCTCAGGTGGATTGATGCTAACGATTGAGACAGATACCTGGCGTAGACGAAGCCATGTCCTTCGCCGAAGTCCTCAAACAAGTAAAATCCCTCTCCTACGAAGTCATAATCTTCGACACCGCACCCACCGGCCACACGCTCCGCTTCCTCCAATTCCCCACCGTCATGGAAAAAGCGCTCGCCAAAATCTCCCAGCTCTCGCGGCAATTCGGACCCATGCTGAACTCGTTCCTCGGCGGGGGCGGGCGTCTGCCTAATGGCCAGAACATCGACGAGCTGGTGGAGAAAATGGAAAGCCTGCGGTCCACTATATCCGAGGTAAACGGGCAGTTCAAGGACGCGGACCTCACCACCTTTGTGTGTGTGTGCATACCGGAGTTCTTGAGCTTGTACGAGACGGAGCGCATGATCCAGGAGCTGAATAGCTATGAGATTGACACGCATGCTATTGTGGTGAATCAGCTGCTGTTCCCCAAGAGCAGCAATCCCTGCGAGCAGTGCAATGCGAGGAGAAAGATGCAGAAGAAGTATCTCGAGCAGATTGAGGAGTTGTACGATGAGTTTAACGTGGTTAAGATGCCGCTCCTGGTGGAGGAGGTGAGGGGGAAGGATAAACTGGAGAGGTATGTGAAACGCTGTCGTTTCCTGGGTTTGAGATTGGTTGCTGACTTTTGATGCAGTTTCAGCGAGATGCTGGTCAAGCCGTTCGTTCCGCCCGAGTAGATGGATCGACGCGTGGTAATGTGCTGGGGTGGAATGTAGGAAGGGAGCCTGAGACTAGGTCGGACGTTGTATGGTGAAGAGCCGCGAGGAAGGCTGTCCAGCGATAGACAATATTGCTTGGAATAGACATAGAGAAGGAATGAATACCCTATGAAGTCTCGAGCAAGTTTGTGTGCCCTCTACTAGACGCTGTACTCATATCCAGCTCGCATGCCGCCACCTGTCTTCTCCGTTCGTTCAAAACCGTCATACGAAGCAGACCGTCCTCAGACACAGAATGAGATGAGGACGCCTGACTGTCGTCGAGCCCATTATCTTTGGGCAAACCCCCTGTGCTCGCCCACATTGGAACGTGATCTCCATCCCCCCATTCGCTAATTATGCCTCGCTCGAAAGCCGCTGAGACGAAGTGCAGCTCCCACTGCGAGATGGGAAATAAGTAGGCCAGACTGTACTCAAGGCTGGTACATTGTGTCGATTCCATGGGCTAATTCCTAAGCTGTTCTCCTAAACTCATTCAGAATCATACTCTTGTGTTGTTTGGAAATCACTGAAATGGGAGCAACTGCACTTGGAAAGAGATGGGGACTCAAGGACGTCGGGGTGTATTCAAGCATGGTAAGTCGCGTTGATCGTCTGGGCCATTTCTGCGCCGCTGTTCCATTCATGGTCTCGATTCTATCATTGTACCTCGCCCGATAGTCGATGGAGGATAAATAATGCCAATGGGAAGATGTGGTATAAGGCAACTGAGGTTGTCGTGCACGTCTTTCAGGCCAGGTATTCTCAGAGCCCGGCGATTCAGGCGCCCTCATCTACTCGGTCGAGAAGTCACAAATCATCCCACTTGGTGTCTACCTCGGAGTACCAATGGATTACCCAGACCATTCGATGTTCTTGTGCTTAGAGTCATATTTCATCGAAGCGAGTATGCTTGGGTCCAATCTGGAGTTTACCGACCACTGAGGCGTTCGGAAACATCATTTGGGCAGTTTAGACAGTCTCCGGAGGTATGGGTAGGGCAGTCGGAATGGAGGGCTTCGGAGAGTGAGAGTGAGACTCAGCAAAATTTGGATTGTGGTGGAATCACGTTGTTCATGAGTAATCATTCTTCCTTCACACATTCAACACGAGAAGTCTATCTCCGTGCCTTAACATCTTCACTTGCCATGATCCTAACGCAGCTCTACCATAACCCCTTGTTCGTTTCTCACACCTGCGAGGTCCAGTCGCGTTCCTGGTCTCCCTCTGGCACATATGACAGCGCACCAACCTTGATCTCGACATAGGGGATGTTCAACCATTCAGGGACTGGCTGAAGTTGCTCATTTGGGGCATGCCATACTGTCATTCCGGAGCAACCCATCCCGAAGGTGCGGTACCTATATCTCCGAATTAGCGTGGCATCAAATGAAAGAAGCCAACAGTGCATACCCGTAGCATCCGAATGCATGCATCAAGCATCGTTCGAGTGTGCAGGAGAGTGCCTTGTTTCGTTCCTCGTTATCAAACCAGGTTCCGGTCTCGATGTGGTACAGAATGACTTCGACCTGATCCATCGCGCCGCTGTCTTGGCTGTGGTGCTTACTGAAATCCCACAGACAGATTGCCTGTCGACATAGGTCCTCGGTGAGCTGCTTGGGTTTCGGTTCGTCGATACCCGGGCGGTGATGTTCCACAGGGGCGAACGGTGCTGGCAGGGGTGATGTGTCTGCCATTATCGGTTGCGGTTGAGGGGTTAGTCTTCGTTCGATTGGTGCGTGCTGGAGGAAAAGATTGAGTGTCGCAAGTTATGTGCAAGGAGAGTTCATATATTCTTTGTTGTGGTTACGGAGGCGGCACAAAATATTCCAATGTGGCGTCCAGGAGTCATACCTGTTCCCACGGTTACGGATGAAATGTTCAAGCGATTGAATCCACTCAAGAGCTATTGCCACTACCATTTCCATGGGTAAGGAGCTCCACAGTGGGTCGCTTTCTTATTCTACACGCGAAAGTTAGGGTCAAAATTTCGGCGAGGTGGGTACGTGCATTTTTCATTTTGCACTTTTCATGTGGAACCTCGTGAGGTCCGAAGACGTTTCTAGTAAACAGAACCTCTGAATTAGTTCAGAACCAATGCTATGCCCGGAGATGTTACATGGCATAGGAGAGTCGCTTGTCCGCTTCTGATTTCTTTGTTATGTCCATTGTCTCGTTACGAATTTCTTCCCAGCCCCAGCCTTCTTCGCCGCCTCCCTCAGCATCTCGAGCTCCTTCTAGCATCCAGCTTACGTTCCCGTGCAGGTGTCGTATTATTTGTGCACTTCACATATCCGGCATGTTCCTTGTGAACCTGACTCCAATCTATCCCCGGCGGTACAGCATGCCCTGCTTCTTGCTGCTTGCTGACCCGATGCGCAAAATGCCATGACATGCATAGCCTCCTGTTACGGCAATATGTTAGCTACATCTCGGAGATGTTGCATGGTACATCAAGTAGTTACGCTCTATTTAGATGATGTTCTATAATCAAAATATCAAGATTGCTAGCGTGACCTTGCTGCAAGCATGCGATCCTGCGTCAGCCGCATCGTGCGCGTCACACCCATCAGCCATATCGAGCTGTTTAGAAGTAAACCAGCGAGTGCTTATCAAACCATTCTCTTTCAACATGATAATTCGCCAGGACTGTACTCTACCTCTCCCTCCACTCATCAGTGCTTCCCACCCACCTTTCCCGCCCCTCTAAAGAAAATCAACACAACAGCCAGCGCCGCCAACCCGAGCGCCATATTGAACCACGCCGTACTCCTTATCCCCGTCTTCAGCGCCTCATCCCAAGGCGCCAATCCATGCCCCTCGCCCCCAATCTGATCCACACTGACGCCCTTCTCTCGCGCGATAACAGCAGTTTGTACCGCCGTCGCAATCGCGAGCCCGATTGCCCTGCCAGTCTGGCCAACAGCGTTGATGAGTGCACCACCGAGTGCTTGATCTTCCGCAGGCAAGGATTTGGCGACGAAGAGGGTGAGCGTGGGGAAGAGCGTGTCGGCACCGCAGACGGAGAGCACCATGGCGGGAAAGCCGTAGGCCCAGTAGGTGGTGTGAGTGGGGATGGGGATGGCGAAGAGGAGGGAGGAGACGGAGACGCAGAGGGTGCCGAAGGAGAGGATGTATTCTCCGCGGACACGGGAGAGGAGTTGCGAGGTTACGATGCCGACGAGGACTGTGTTTCTCAGTCAGCTGGGCTCAACACGACACCATGTATTGAGGCGCATGCGGCGTATGGATACGTACCTCCTGTAACTCCAGTCGGGATGAAGCGCAACGTAGTCTGGATGATCGAGAGCCCTTGATAGTCCTGGAACCAATATGTCGCGTAGATGAGGTAGTTATTGAAGGAAGAAAAGAACAGCAGCATAATGATGTTCGCAGCGGAGAAGCGTACATTCTTGAAGATGGAGACTTTCATCAATGGCCGTTTCTGCGTCTTGTTCTCCAGGTGGTATTGCCAGTACGCGAAAGCGGCGATCAGGAGTATAGAGACTGCGAGAAGGGTGCCGACCCAAGCCGTGCCCCAGCCAACGACGTTTCCTTCCGAGAGCGCGAAGAGAAGGATGACGAGGCCAACAGTAATGATGGTGCCTCCAATCCAATCGACTGTGTTGCGCATGACGGGCTCCTGTTGAATAGGAGGAAGCGGGATGACGAGAATACCAGCGCTCATGCAGATCGCAGCGAGGATACCGAAGATCCAGAATACCCATCTCCAGTCCAGGTACTCCCCTAGGAGACCACCGAGGATGTTGCCAAAGATGCCACCGAGCGGTGCTCCAGCACCAAAACATGAAAAAGCGTAGTTCTTTGCTTTTCCAGGAGGAAAGATGACACCAAGGATACCGATGGCGGTAGGAACCATGGCAGCGACACCGAGACCTTGAAGCCCACGAAAAATGTCAAAGCCGATTTCATTTGGCATGAAAGGGACAATGATGGATACAACGGCGACCCATGCTGAGCCTAGGATGAAGATGAGGCGCTTGCCATAGACGTCTGCTAAGCGGCCCCATAACAGCTGCGTATCGTTAGCAAATCGTACTCAGTCACTGGAGAGGAATCTTTAACGTACGAGAAAACAACCAAAAGTTAGATTATACGCCGAAACAATCCATTGCTGTCTGCTATCCGGGATATTCAGATGCTGGCCGATGGTTGGGAGAATGATGACCGAAGCCTGCACACCGAGAGTCTGCACATGTAATCAGCATGTCTCACATAGGCTACCGTGCAGTGTAGTCGTAACCTACGCTCAGGAATGAAGCAGCAGCCAGCGTAATCGTTAATGCGATACACCTCGCCTTCGAAAACGGCAGCTTTGCACTATCCGATCTCGCCCCGACTTCTTCATCGGCCTCATTCAACGGTTGTTGCGCCTGCACAATTTCTGCCTCTTCCTCTAACGCGCTGATCTCCCCTTTATCGTCTTTCTCTTGGAAGAAATCATCTCTTTTTACTTCGGACGGCATCGCCACACACCAGCACCAGTGTCAAAAGTGCGCAGTCTCTGCATAGCGGCAGGGCATCCAGATCCTTTTAAGCAGAAGCCATCATGAGGGTGGCGACTAGCTGGATTTTGGATAGTGGGGTAGCGGGAGCCATTTCGGAAAGGCCGCTATGGGCACACGAGATTTGCGAGCAGGGTGGAAATGGGCAGCGGAAAAGTCATCGGTTGAGCAATGTCACCATGCTGTGACTGGGACACGCGCTGAGTCGATGTTCGAAATGTACTTGAATCGGTATGCGGTTCCTGGCCTTTGGATTGTTTGCTTGGGGCTTCTCGTATTGTGGGTTGTGGGGTAGTCGGTCGGAGTTGCGCGAAATTTGGGTCAACTGTTGCCGAGCTGGCTGCCGTATTTTCGTCTGCCTGGAGGAACCGCTCTGGTAATGAAACGTAAGAGGCAATGAGTTCAGGAACGGATAGTTGATGGCGCATCGAATGAAGTTTTTCTTGAGGGATGACGGGAAGATAATTGGAATGTTGTGTGGATGAGTCTTCTGGGAAGGCATGACCGCACTCTGAAATTCTGGCCAATCAGCTCACAGTATCACAAAAAGCTTTATAAAGTATCTTTCCACGAATACCTTAAGGTACGATTTTTCATTCTATTGCTAAAGGGAGTGTCGAAATATGTTTTTCTGCCAACAATGGTGTATAGTGTGACCACAGACCTATAGACCCTGTAAACTCCGACGGACGTTATCGCGAACCCGTCGGCAACCCAGCGGCCGCCCGACCGCCCAGTACCAGTACTTGCATATCACGCAGAAATCCGTCAAACAATGTCCCCGATGTACTCTGACTTCAAATCTTTAATTTTTGAACCTCAAGATTCCAGGATCACATCCCTTTCTACCAGATGCCCCCGTTTTGGTGTCTCATGCCGATGAAGAAGCCAGCCCGATCGGCTCTCAGCGGCCGACCATTTTGAGCATCACAAATCCGTTCAGGAGTAACCCCTCAAACATAGGGATTGAAGATTCGTCCGAAACGACAAAATGCACGGCGTTAGGTGGCTAAGCTTCATCTTAAGAGCGGTTGCACGAGCTGAGACACTGATACCCGCGGACGAGGAGCGGATTGGGCTGAATACATAAGAGGCCGCCCGGGCGTATAATTAGAAGATCAGAGCGGCACGCCTCGAATCCACTCACAGACAAACCCCCAAACCGCTTAACCGTCTCTTTAACTAAAAGCAATCGGCATGTCTACCATCGCTGTCCCGGGAGGTTCAGGCGGCCTCGGCCGTGCCCTCGTTGAAGCGTTCAAGAACGAGGGATACAAGACTATCATCTTGTCGCGCAAGGTTCGCCTCTCCAGTAACAGCCCGAGTGTTCACCCTCTCACAGCTTTCAGTCCAACCCAAATCTCGAAGAGGAAGCCGGAGTCCCGGTTCTAGCCGCCGATTACACCAACGTCGACAGCTTGGTCAAGCTCCTTGAAGAAAACAACGTCGGCACAGTAGTCTCCGTCCTGAACGATGGGATGGACATGAGCGCCGAGCACAATATGGTGCAGGCCGCAGAGAAGTCCAAGGTCACAAAGCGCTTCATTCCAAACCTGTGGAGTGCCATGATCTATCGCCCAGAGTACGTAGTCCCGATGCAAGCGTGTACTAAGCTAACGTGTCCCAAGGCACGCCTCTGTATTCCCCATGGCGAAGCCCAGGCTCGATATGCAGGACGCCCTCGCAGCCTCAACCCTCGAATACACCCTCATCTACGTCGGCCTCTTCATGGAGTACGTCGTACCTAACCTGCCGACCCACATCGAGCGCTACGTCATGGCTATAGACCTCGACCACCACAAAGCGGGCATCCCCGGCACCGGCAATGTGCCCATCTCCTTCACCTATAGCAAGGACATTGGCAAATATGCCGCGCAACTCCTCTCTTTGCCCAAATGGGAGAAAGAGTACGTCGTCGCCGGGGACATCGCGACTTGGAACGAAGTGCTTGCCATGGTCGAGAAGAGCATGGGAACGAAGTTTGATGTCAGTTATGACTCGGTGGAGATGTTGGAGAAGGGACAGATTACGGAGTTGCCGGGGTATGCGAAGGCGTTGAAGTTGTTTAATGCAGATGAGAGTATGAAGCCAATGGTTTTCGCGACGATGGCGCGGTTTGGGCTGTGGATGCAGCAAGGGAAGATGGTTTATGAGGGGTTCCCGGATCTGAAGGTGTTGTTTCCGGAGGTTAAGCCGTTGACGTTGCAGGAAGCGTTCAAGCAGGGTGCTTGATGTTGAGAGTAGCGCTCGGGCTCGTGTTTGTGACGCTGAATCACGATCCTGGACTCTAGCGAAAGTTTTATTGCGTGGTAGTAAATTCGGCAGCTGCAATCGACTTGCCACTAATGGCCGTTGGGGCTATGTAGTATATTCTCCGCCAAATGCAAGCAGCTTACTGTACCGTCTCATTAGACTAGATAACAAGATCAGAGTGCGAGAATCTCACCTCCTAGTCTATAACGTGGAGCCATGACACGTAGCGGCTCGATAAAAGTACTGACGTCGATTTCCGCCAAGACACCGTCCGTATCAGCGGTCCGTATCAACCGATACGCTTTGACTGCCATATAAGGGATTGACATCCAAGAAGGCTGAACACCTTCTAAGTAGTTGTCCGTAAAGCCGTGGAATACTCTACACAACGAGACGATGCTCCGCAGCTGGTCTACGTAGGAATAAAGCCTAAGCATTGCCTCTCGGTCAAGCATCTTGGTCTTTTCGCAGACAAAGAGTTGGAGTTGGATTGCGGCACTGTTACTGCGGTTAGGGCTCTCGCTCCAATCACGAAGTCGAAGACTTACCCGAGCGACACAGCAAGACCCGCCCAGGATCCTGTCTGGCGTTGTCTTATCCTCATCATGATTAGGTACTCCTCCATCTCTGTGATGAACAACCGCGCTTGAGTGTGAAATGATGGAAAGATCTTATGGCGGTTGTCTCGGATGAGTTCTTGTACTCGGCCCAGCTTGCGAGCAGCTTCGAGCTCGAAGAGACAAGCGTCCAGGGTATCTTCATCGATTGATCGAAAACCTGTTGTAGGAAGGTTCTGTGTTACATAGGTATTGTTCTGCTCGTCCTTACCCGCCAGACAGGGCACATTTGGTGGAAGGGGCATGGCCAGGGGTGGCATATTGATATACCTACATTTCATCAGCATAAGCGGTGCTTCAAAGAAGCGCAGACTTACTTATCAAGCCGAGACAAGCCCCACCAAGTCAGTAGAATTTCCTCTTCCTCTAATGACATTTCGGCATTCCTTGCACCACTCATCTGATACAACTTTTCATCTATTCCCATAGCATACGCCATCCTGACGCATTGTCCAAGAGTAATTGCTGCTCGATGCTCGATGCACTGAACATGCTCGAAGAGCGCAATGAGCATTCCTGCCTGTATCAACTCAATCGAAGGCTCACAAAGAGCAGCAAATTGCGCATAGTGGTGCTTGCAAGCCCTGTATGATGGCCATTCCGTCGCAGACACATCCATGGGATGATCATCCAACGGTGTCACCAGAAGGTGCATCGCCAAGAGCAGAACCAAAAAGTTGTTGGAAGTCTCGAACATATCGAAAATAGCAGCCTCTCTATCGAATTTGAGCCTAGAGACCATGGGCATCCATCGATGGGTGTAGTCGAAGTACTTAACAGTGATCTTTCTGACCGTTGTATGGTGGCTTTCAAGGGCTCGAAGGACGCTACCCCACAGCACTATGCTAATGAATTGAGCCTGGAGAAGCGAAGGGTTGAGAAGGTAGTTGCCTGGACTAATGTCTGGGAGATTGTGTTTCTCTGCTACTCTTGACAAGACCTGTTCATGACTCGTCGGTGTCTGTGAGGTGAACGGCCGGGTGAAGACGTGCGATTCGATCCTTTCGAGCCGCCGGAAGACTTCTTCGAATCTGTCGTCCGCATGGCCATTTGCTGTTTCGGATCCATTTGGCCTTGACAGATCTGGGTATGTGCAGTCGAGGGAGAGTCTGGACGGTCAATTCTCTTATGAGGTTCTGGGACTAAGTCTTGTGCTGTTCTCGCGCGTTGGAACACGCCAGGGATGCTTACCTCACACATCGACCACATATAGGGACAGTCTTGTCACATTTCTTCTTGCTGGATTTGCATTGTGCACAAGTCCGAGTGGCCTGTGAAGGAGGCGTTATCGTGCCATTCATCTGCGCCTAAAGAAGTAGTCTGTACGCGAATATGAACGAGCCTTGCTGTAGAATTAAGGTATGCTGCTTCTAGGGCTGTGGCTGTCCACCTGAGGATGTGGATGTGAAGTTTGTCATCATGAGTGCAAGGAGCGGAAGTCGCGCCGCAGGAAGCACTAGGCTATGCTAGGCTAACGTGTTCCACCACCATGCGCCCGGCCCCACCAATCGCCCACTTTCAGATATTTACATAAAACTTTAATAATTATTATCTCTATAGCTATCTATAATATAGACGCCATAATTATAGAGCTATAATTACTAAAGCTTAAAAATAAACCTAATTTTACTATATTAGTAAAAAAAATACGGTATTAATTAATTAACGCTATTTATTATAAGAGTTATTTAGTTCTTAAAGAAAATATAAGAAAAGGCTGTATTTAATCTCTCTTATATAATAATCTATTATATAAGATATTATATAAGAAGTAGAGTAGTATTTCTTTACTATATTACTTACTGTATTTTTAGTAATATTCTTTATTTACCTAACATTTCTTAATAGCAGAAGCTGATTAATTATAATTCTAATAATATAATAATATTCTAAGTATCTTTTATTCTTTATTAATCTTTATATATACTAATCTTACTTCTAAGTATTTCTTTATAATTTATTACTAAAGTTATTCTACTCTCTTTAATAGTTTACTAGATCTTATAAGTTTATTTTTATTATATCTAAGTATTATATTTACTTCTTATATTACTTCTTTAGTATCTTTTTTATAAATACTATTTTTTTTATTAGAAAATTATCTATACTCTTACTTTTATTTAGCTTTTTAAAAAGTTTTACTATAAGTTCTTATAATAATAAGAGCTAATTATTAATAAATTTATATATATTAAAGCTTAGCCTATACTTATAGTCGTAATTAAAAAGAAAGTAGTAGCTAAATATAAAAATATATATATATTAAAGCTTAAAATTATTACTAATATTATTACTATTAATAAATTAGCTATCTACTTTATAATAAAGTATTTTATAAATATTTTTATTTAGACTTATCTTATATTTATAGTTTTTATAGAATCTATCTATACTTCTAAGAATTAGGTAATATATCTTAAATAATTAATATATCTTATCTAAAGTAGTAATACTAGCTCTTATACTTACTTATAACTTTATTTTATAGTACTTTAAAAAACTTTTTACTTATAACTATAGAATAATTATTTAATATCTTTATATCTTCTTATTATTAATATTAGAACTTTAAATAGACTTACTTAGTACTCTATACTTAAAGATAGTAGCTTCTACTTATATCTATTATTAAACTAACCTCTTAAATCGCGTTAATCTAGTTAGCTACTATTACTAATACTTATTATTTAAATAACTTTTTTATAATTTTATATACTATAGAGTATAGTAGCTTATTATATTCTTTACTATATTTAGTACTTACGTTACCTGTAATATAGTACGTATAAATACCTTATATATATATAATTATTAGCTCTAATAAGAAGTATAGTAAAAGTCTATTAAAGTAGTATATATCTAATTAAGTAAGATATTAGTAAATAACTTAATAAAGACTTTACTTATTAATAAGATACTTTAATTCTTTAAGTAACTTAGACTAGTAAATATAAAGAATTATATAAGTATTAAAAAAAAGACTTAAACAAGATTATAAAAAGAATAAAAGCTTTAAATATAAATCTTAATATACTATTAAACTAAATATATACTAGCTAAAAGTAATTTAGTAAAAAAACTAAAAAACTATTAAACTACTTTAGCTTAAATAGTAAAAATACTTTAAGCTAAAAAAGTATATTAAATTAATAAACTTCTTAAACTTAGTCTAATAATTAAATAAAAGACTAATATAGATAATAGTAAATAGTTAACTAAATATTTATTAAATAGCTAAATAAGATAGCTAGAAAGCTAACTAAATAGAGAGTCTAGCTAAATACTTATTAGATATAGAATATATAGAATATACATATCTATCTTAAACATGTGCAACATTACTACGTAAACGGAACACCTATCAAATCCGACAAGTAGCAGCAGCAGCACACATACCTCACCTCACCTCACCTCACCTGACCCTGCTACGACGACGACGAGAAGAAAGAAATATTTGCCTTACAGACAGTAAAGAAAAGAAGAAGAAGTGAAGATCGCGCGTTTCCGACGTTCGGGGGTGTTCTAAAAGCCTTACCGGCGGGGATTGTAAGAACAAACCTTCCACCCACTCCATCACAAACGTTAAAAATGTCAAGGAAAAGAAGACAACCTTTTTTGTTGGGCCATGTGCATTCAACTATCTATCTATCCCAGCCTCTCCCCTCTTCCTCATCCTCCTCCTCATCCTCATCAGAGGAAGGAAGGAAGGAAGGAAGGAAGAAGAAGACCGGATCAATCAAGCTAATTACACGAAAAACCCCATTTTCATTTTCATTTTCATTTTCATTTTCATTTTCATTTTTTTCATTTTTTCCAGCAGCAGCGGCGGTGGTAGTGTCCAGTCCAGTCATTGTTGGCAATATAGCCCTATTATTAAGTCACCACCGCGCCATGTTGTTGTTGTTGATTTTCCCATCGCATCCCATCCCATAATGTGTGCATGTGCATGTGTGTCCCTGTGTGTCCCCCCATCAAAAAAACAAAAAACGCCAGCTTGCCTGCCTGCCTGCCTGCCGAATGAAAAGAAAGAAAGAAAAACCCCGTGGTGTGGTGTGGTGTGGTGT
>JAFHBV010000307.1:0-44299 GCA_019022785.1 Pseudomonodictys pantanalensis | reverse complement strand
CCCCCCACCCCCCCGCGCGCCCCGCCCCCGCCCCCCCCCCCCCCCCCCCCCCCCCCNGATAAAGGNNNGGAGAGTGACGGAGGGCGCGGCTGGGGCTGGGGAGGCTGTGAAAACGCAGGTGATGGGTTTGGAGGGGGGGAAAGAGACGGATGTACCTGCATACGCGACATGCAAAGGGAAGTCGTTAGGCTGGCAGGGAGCGCGGTTGAACTGCCTCGACACGCCTGTTTTGGGACCCCCGGCCTACTCCTTTGGGCTCATCACCTTGGAATATTCGCGTCGGCATAAGAGCAAGACGTGGAGAGGCGGATTTGCCCGTGGCTATACACGCCTCCCTGTTATTTATTCGCTTGGGAGAATTGCGCTCCAGTATGCCCATCGCTACGTCGTAGCGAGGATACCCTTCTTCTTGTCCATACTTAGCATAAAAGGCCGTTGTGATATCTGCATGGGCGGCGTATGGGAGCTTACAGCGGCCCGTTGCCTTAGGGCCGGCACGGCCATGGTAGGAGGGGGATAATGTTAATGGTAATACGGCATAGCATCACATCACATCACGTCTCTTGCTTGCCCTCGGCGCAATATCTTATTGATGACGATAACATCTTTCCGTGGGCTATGGCTATCCTGGCCATGATGCACTGCCTGCTCACTCTTGCTCAGCCCAACCGTGCTTCTCCACCACGTATATGCAATGGGCCCCCCCTGGAGGCACACCCCAACCCAACCAACCTTCTAGAAAATTACCCGTGTTCCACGAACCGCAGCTCGCAGATTGACGCAACGACGTTGGATGAAAAGGCAGTTTCGCGGGTTGGAAGCTGTTTGGCTAGCCCTGCGGTGTTTCACTCTATTTGAAATCATGGGCGCAAGCGACCCCGGGTCCGGCCGCTCGGGCGACGACATCGGCATAACGGTCAGTGATGTACCGACAAGGAACAGGGTGGAGAGGGCATATGCAGAGACGACTTCTGAGAGCTCGAGGCAGATTCTGGTCAGTTGCAGGAGGGGAGCGGGTGCGGTATCCGGATGGTGGTGGAAAGCGAGTGCGAGTTCCAACGCCGATTTCGTTGGCAGTAGTCCGAGAAGAGCTTTACGATGCTGCGGAGGAACATTCTCGCACGAAGGAGCTCTGGAGGAAGAGGCTTGGCTAGGATGGAATATCGAATATCTTAACATATAGACGGGTGACGAGACGAGTATCGTACAGGATTTCCAATGCCCATTGCCTATGCAAAGCCCGACCATACCATATCCTACAGCTCCCAGAAGGCAATAGGCAAGCAAGGCAGAGAACGACAGCGAACTGTAAGTATAACGAGCCGGAAGACCAAACGAGATATATCCTACACTCGGTAGTATGTCCAAATCTTGAAATCCTGATACCATTAACCTGACCCCGTTTTCTGTAAAAGCAACATTTCTCTTCGCTCATTGGGCATTTGTGGGGAGTGATGTTACTCACGGATGTCGTCGGAGCTTGTCTTCATAGGGGCATTGCTGTGCTAGAGTGATCGCCCCGAGGATTGTGCTGTAAGGTCGATCACTTCCCGAACATGATGCCGACCGCGTTCGCCAGAGCCGCTGGTGTATAGTCGCTGAGTGTGACAAGCGTGGAAAAGTCCTTCACGGCCTGCTGGTGACTTGCTTTCAACGAGTCACTGCTGATCAGCAGAAGCACCATCGGCACTCCACGCAGAGTTTTCGTTTCCTCGCTCTTCGCGACGTCCTGGGCGAACCTGACCTGCTGCTCCAGTGCCCCGGGAGAGTGATTGAGGACGTTATCCGTGGAGCAGATGACAATGATAACGGCTCCGCTCGCGGGAAGGAAATCGGCGTGCGTAGGCGTCATGCCGCGGTCCAGGCGGTAAGGGACGTGTCGAACTTGACGTGGGAGTGATCGACCCAAGGGTTCGAAGGGGTCCATGTTCTTCGCTAACGCGGTGGAGGGAGGATGGGGAACGACGGGCGTGAAAAGGGTGATGATCTCCGCTTCGTTCAGACTTCGAAGTCGATTGAGGGTCTCTGGTGGACATCGGACGAGAGTCGCACTGCCGGCAGTGGAGGCGCCCTGAAGGAGGGCTGTGAGGTTCGACGCTCCGGACGAGGCCATTCTGTAAGCCAGCACCGACTGAGGTTGGAGAGATGTTTTGACTGCGAGCTCGCCCATGGTCGAAGGGGGGGAATGGAGCCTTTTCAAGAACGGGAACGGCAGGCTGCAGTGTGAGGGACTGATTATGTCATTCCCTTTTTTGGTGGCGGTGTTCTAGAGGACGCAAGGTGACAGTGATAGAGGTGCCTCTTTGGATATGCAAATAGTCTCCGGTTTTGGCCAATGCGGTACCACGGAAAGCCTGCTGAGATGGGCACCGTCCTTCTACACTGGCCTGTGGATCCTCGCTCTCGCAGATTGAGCAGGCGATCTGGCGGAGAGAGCAAGACCTGTTGCTGCCCCAAGGTAAGGAGCTCCCAAGCAGAATGGAGCCCAATGCAGTTTCGCCAGTCGAAAGTGAGGCAGGTGAGAGGGTAAAGTGTTTCACGTTCAATCAAGACCAGACGTAAAAGGCCCTCTACCACCCAAGGATATCCGTTGGATATCAGCCGTTAATCCATGGAGTCGTTGGGAAAAGTTGATGTATTAAGGTGGTTGCGGATCGCTCCCTGGACCGTGGGCTTGTTTGACGGCTCGTTGCGACTATCTGTCGACCTGCCTGTGACGTTAATTTAGGAGGAGGCTCTGATAAATATAATGCCAATAATATCGGAGGTGATGTTAATGGTGCTACGGCATGGGGATGGGGAGGGGAGGGTAGTACGAGATCTTGGGCATATATGTTTCGCATGCTGATCAACAAGCAAGACGGGAAGCGCAGCTGCAAGCCCATCAAGGGATACGGCTTGGAAGGGACAGAGCGCGAGAGGCCCGCAGATGGCCACCGCTGACACGCGGCATGATGCCCTAGTGCGGCGGCGCGGTTACACGACGGATCCACGTCGAGTAGGAGAGGAATATCGGTCTTGTGGTGAGGAGAATGGTGGGATGTTGGGTACCGAAGGTATCAGACGAACGGACAGGGACGGATCCCGGCCGCAGTGGAAACCATGGTGCCTCACATGCTCTGGCTGGCCTCGAACACTGCACCGATGGGACCGACTGATCAATGTGAAAAGCTTACAGGTCGGCGCGCTGGGACGAGGAGCGAGATCCTCCTGACCGAAGTACACAGCCTCTTGGCCGAACAGGCACGGGACGAGAAGATGCAAGCAAGCGTCTTCGCGCGCCACAAGCAGGCCAGTAACCTTCGAGAAAGCTGCCAGCAACCGGGAACAGAGGGCTGAGGTCGAAGGATTCGGGCATTTGAATGGTATCCTCAATATGTACGGCGCACGGGGTGTGGACGCTTCGAGTCGACTTTGCAGAAACGTTGCCAGTTGACGGCCGGCTTACGAGGCGTTGAGCCACTCAGGGCGGCGACAAGACGCGGCAGCCGGGAGACTATCAAATCGATGCTTGTCCGTGTAACAAGGGAATCCAGGTGCTGTTCCGCTCAAAGTCGGTCGAGGAGCTGGATGTGCGTGCCCAGTGACCGTGAGGCATATGCGGGTGACAGCTGCAGGAAGATTGAGTGCAGCCATCCATCGGGCGACCACAAATGATGGGGGAGCCGCGGGCGGAACCTGCGAGGCGCTTTCCGCCGCTCTGCTGCTGCTGCTGCTGCCGCCGCCGCCGCCGCTGCTGCTTCTGCTTCCGCTGCCTACACGACGCCAGCGGCGGCAAGAATTGTCGGAGGCGATGCTGCGCGCGCTGCGGTGGCACGGTGGCACGGTGGCAGCAATGCCGTCGTGCATATGTTGAGTGAATGACGGCGACACAGAGCGTCGGTGTCACCAGCGACTTGGGCAAAATCTGGGGGCTGATGCTGACTTAGCAGGCCAGAAGCGGTAAGCGCGACCGAGATGTAAATAGTTCACGAGTATGGCGACGCGACGGAACGAGATCCCACTTCCTGGCTGACCACCGGCTGACTGCCTGCATGAACGAGAGGCTGCGTGATGCCATCCTCGATTGACCGTATGACCACTTTCAATTTTCGTCTGCCTTCCATTGACGCAATGCAGATGAGGTGCCCGATGCCCTGATTGACGCGCTAGAGGCTCTGGTCAGAGGTTAGCACGTCGTCCCAAACGGGAACTCCATCGTCACGCCCGGACTGACAGAAGCAGCTACAAAGACTCCAGCAAAGTCACGAGGAGTCAAAGTCTCAGGCGTTGTCGACATCATCTGCCGCCATGCACTCGACCGCGGCCTCGACAACGACTCCCTGCGCGCCGTCGCACAAATCGTCTCGCGCAAAACCGAGTTAGACCAAACCAGTGTAAGCACTCTAATCAAGAACCTCTACCCCCATCACCTTGTCCCATCGGACGCCATCATCATCATCGTGGGGGCCCTCGGCCAAGGACGCGGCAAACCCACGCCGGGCACGCAAAACAGCCTCGTCAAATGGCTCGTAACCATCCACTCCATCATCGAAGATGGCAATGTATTGTCTCGCTTGTATGGCGTGCTTTTCGGGATGCTTGATATGATCTCCATCAGGTGCGCGCCGATGTCCGAAATTGACCTGCATGAGCTAAGTTCAAGTTTGCCAGGACGAGCTTGTGTCACCTTCTGTCGCTCATCACTCGTCGGAAGCATGTAAAGCCGTTCAGGATCCAGTACTTGTGAGTCTCGAAAGGGGAGCAAAGCAGTTGTGTAAGGGCTTGTGCGAGGCAGAAGGGTACTGACATGATGGTAGACTGGAACTCTCCCGCAGTCTTGGTAACGAGCCTGCCCTTCAAGGCCTTCTCCGCGTCTACAAGGATTACTATCCTGACATCATCATCGGAAGCACTTCCACAAGCCGGAAATCATTCCCCCCGGTGAGTGCGACCGCACGCTTCTCTGTTGGTTCTCGCCCTCTTCTCGTGTCGCTCTATTTCCACACAATCATGCTGTACTACACCAGACTAATGGCCGACTCCACAGCGTCCGGACGACTCATGGCGCGAAAGAATCCAAGCCATCCAAGAGAGCAGCACATCATCCGAAGACCACCCCCAACAAAACGGCTTCAAAGTCCTCCGCAAAGGCGCAAAGCGCACCAAGCTCTCGGCCATCCCGGACGTGCACACCTACCACGCGAATGAGGTAAGTAGTACGCACTTGATATATATCAAGCCGTGCTAAGACGTGCCGCAGACATCGGTGACCCTGGAAGGCATCGACAACGTCGACGACTTCGTCGACAAATTCGACAGGATCGAGCCGCCGGGACAGATGATCTCCTTCCTTACCGATCCCCTGCTGCAGAAGTATGTGGAACTCAACCCGTTGGCTATCGACACTGGTCGTATCGAGTTGTGGCTATCAACGTGCCTCGAGGAGCAATACAACGCTGCGAAGGCGGGGCAGACGGATGATGGATACCTCTCTGAGCTGCTCGAGGGGCTGTTGAGGCATGCCGAGTACACGAAGGTGTGTCATCTTCACCGCTGTCTTTCGATATCACGCCAGAGAGCGCCAAAAAGATTACCTTGTTGCTGACAACGTATAGACACTGCTCCCCATCGTCCAAACCTTCCTCAAAGAGTATCTTCCCCTTTGGGACGGCATCTCCAATGTCAATACCATCCTCGGTCTACTATCCCACCTTCCCATCCAACCCTTCGACGAAACCTACACAGCATATCTCGAATCCGCAGAACGCGCCCTCATCTCCAACAACCCCTCCGGCCCTGTCCTCCTCCTGTCCTTCTACACATTCCTCTTCCACACTTGGACCCTCCAAACACCCCCACAACCCCCCACCCTCCATCCCATCGTCGCGGCACCCGCCCAACAATCTCTCGCCTCCCTCGCGGCCCACGTCTCAACGCTATCAACATCCCTCCTTCTCTCCCTCCCGCCCACCACCTCCACGCCCCTCACATCCGCAGTCCTCGCATTCCACGAACAACTCGCCTCCCTCTCCACCCCCTACGCAATCCCCATCCTCCTGCCCCCCACGCTACTAGCCTACCTCCTCTTCCTCTCGCCGGATCTGGCGACTTTGTCCAGGACAGCGGGGCTAATAGGCAGTCTGCGCCGCGCATTCGCCACGCACCCCAAGCCCATCAAGGACTTCTATCCATCCAGCACTACCGAAGCCATAAACACCATGATGCGCGACCTCTACGACGCCCTCTGGATCAACCGTGCCCTCACTTCCAACCCCTCCACGGGCGCGCTCGGCCTCTTCTGCCACCCTTCTCTCCGCGAGTCGCTGGCCGCCTATCTCACTAGCGTCGACGACGAATATAGTATAGCCAGCGCGCTGAATCTCAGCATCAACCCGTATATCGCTTCGTGCGCGGCTGCTGCGTGGCGAGAGATGGAAGAAAGGGAGGTTGAGAGGGGTGGGTATGATAAGGCGAGAGTCAACTGGCACCAGGGGCCTGTGGGGCAGAGGAGTTTGGAAGTGTTGCGGAGGAAAGGGGGCGTGGAGGTGGAGTGGGAGGCGTATAGGGTTGGGGTGCTGGGGTGGCTGGCGGAGAGGGGGTGTGAGGGGTTGAGGGGGTTTGTGTTTGCGAGTAGTGATAAGATCAGGCGGGAGTATGGGTGTGGTGGGTAAGCTGGACGTTGTGGCATGTGGGATATCGGACAATAGCTGGCTAGGAATGTGATGACATTTTCGACAGTCCCCATCGTGAGTAGCACTGCTGTCATGTCCTTGACATGTTGTGCACAGCTTTTTTAGTTTCGATAAGCATTCGAGCGGCTGATGATCGGGACATGCTTCTTTTGAGCGTGGAAGGGCCGTGGGTAGTTGAGAAAGGTGACTTCATCGCAGAAGTCGAAAAATCTAAAATCAATAGAAAGAACAACTTAGGTAGAGTGTCCAGTGTTCAATCAGGCTCATTTGGATCATCACAAAGCACAGTGGAGTGACAAATTACCGTCGAACGTCATGTATTCAATCAACCCTAAACAGCGATCGATTCAAACTTTTCATCTCACAGCTCCAAGAGCCCATGAATTTAGTTAGACAAGAATACGTACTAGCATTGTAATTTTCGTTAGGTAGGGTCCTGGTTGTATTCACACCCGTTTTCTTCGTGCATGACCCAGAAAGAGGCCTTTCAAATTCCCGTTTTAGCCTCTGAAAACCCACCTACACGCCAATGGCCTGCGGGTTCCAAAACACCATATCAGGATCAACCTCCGTCTTCAGCTTCTCCAGCCGTCCATAGAGCTCCTCGCCATAATACACCTCATGCGCCTCCTCCGCACTATAGCTCGGATCAACATAGTTCAGATACGCGCCAAACTTCGTATCCGTCTGCGCCTTAATAATCGAGTCCTGAAGCCCATTAATAAAATCAATGCTCTGAGGCGTCTTGCCATAATTCTGGAACACCCAGAGCGAATCCCGGTCGTTATACGCAGCAAAATTGGTGTCCTTCTCGGGCAAGTTGATGGCGGACCCGGGGCCGCCGTACAAATTGATGATGACGAAGTAGGAGAAATCTGTGGGTTTGTTGGTCGTGATATACGTGTAGAAGCTGTCGAGGGCGGCTTTGGATAGCCCCTTTGACTCCGGGACGGTGATGGACTTGGCGAAAAAGTTGTCGTGTTCGTCGTAGCCGTGAGTCGGCTCTGTGAGGTTGTTGCGGTCTGAGAGGAGCTCCAAGTAGGCCTTCCAGGTGTAGTCCTGCACGATGATGGTGTTGGGGTGCACGGGGCCGGCGAGGAAGGAGGGCAGGATCGAGGTGTTGAACTCGGCGGGTGTGCCGAAGTAGGTGCCGCTGAGCTGGTAGGTCACGTTACCGTCGAGGTAGGTGCCCCAGGAGATGTTGTCGTCGACGACGGATGCGTTGGTGGCGATTTCCTGCACGTGGAGGAAGGTGTTGGTGAAATCTTCTTGCTTCTTATACAACAAATCGTCCCACTTGAACTGGAAGAAAGTGAGCTTCTCGGGGGCTTCCTGCGTGCGTAAGTGGAACTTGGTTACGATGCCGAAGGAGTCGGCGGCGCCGCGAATGGCCCAGAAGATCTGGGAGTTGGTCGACTGAGAACACTCCACGATGGTGCCGTTCGCTAAAACGACCTCGGCGGAAACGATGTGGTCGAGTGCGATGCCCCACTTACGAGAGGTGTGACCGTAGCCACCGTGTGTAAAGTGACCGCCGACGCCGACGCCGGGGCAGGTGCCGTGAGAAACGCCACGGTTGATACCAGGCTGAAGTAGGGCTTCGGCCATGTTGCCCAATCGAACACCGCCAGGGACAGTGGCAATCTGGGTTGTTGGGTCGTAGGTAACTTCGTTCATGTACTGAAGGTCGATCACTGTCCCTTGTAAGCCATCATCCATCCACTCATTCAAGCTTCTTACTCACTCATCGATCCATCCTTGCCACCGCTGCTGAAAGAAGCATACGAATGCCCGCCAGACTTGGCCTGAACCTTGAGCCCACACCGAGCAGCGCACTTGACCGCCCCAGAGACATGCTCGGTAGTCTTCGCCTCGACGATGACGGCCTGCTTGTATGGAAGACGCAAGTTGAAGGGCACCGTGGCGTTTTGGTACTCTTCCTGGCCGGGGAGATAGGCCGGGACGCCCTTGCTCTTCAGACACTGCATTGTCTGCAGCGTGTCCGTGGACTGAGCGACTGGCTCATCGACCGGCGAGGCTGAAGCAAGAAAGGGCGTTGCGAGGCTAAAAGCGAGAATGAAGGTCTTCATCTTGACGATGGAACGACAGGAAGTTAAGAACGAGGTAGTAAAACAAGAGGAAGCTATCAGCGAGGTTCCAAAGCCAAGTGTCTCTGGATTCTCGAGTATAGCGAGTCGGTGGAGAGAAGAAGGCTTGGGACGAGCGAAAAGTCTTTTTTAAAAGAAGTAATGCGCAGAATCCGGGGCAATCGGAGACTGCGTGCTCTGCTCCTAGTCCGTGTGCAAATTTGCCTTATCTTAGAGGGATTGTGGTGGGAATCAGGGTCAGAATGGAAACGAGGTGAAGTCTTGAACGGTGTGGGGAAGATGAAGGCGAGGAAGGAGCGCTGGATGGATGGTGCAAGTGGTACAGAGAAGAGGCGGAGTTTAGACAGGAGGAATTAAAGAACTCGAGAGCCTCCTTCGAATGGACGAAAAGGAGGAAGGAAGGAATGTGTACAAAGAATACTTACCCACTTCTTATGTATGCAGCTCGAAGCCCCGTACCTGCGTCCTGCGGCCCCCACCCACACCACCTCAACACCCAGGCGTGTACTCATCTGACTCCAACAACCGGGCCACACCTCTACGCCATCTTTCCAATAAAACATCACGTTGGCTTCCTTCTTCTCCATCGGTGAACCCAATCCCCAGCATATCCCTCCCTGGTATGCCCATATGTAGCCTTCCACGGCGCTCCAGGCGTCCTTCGGACCTGGGAACCTGGTCGGTAGGGCACGCCCACGTGCCGCAAATACGCCTCATTTCTAGGTGCCGCTATTCTTTGAGGGGCGATTGGACGGAGAGCATGGGATTTGCGAAAACGCAATAGGGCGCGTGCGCGAGTGAGGTGGGAGTGTGGGTGTTGGGTGTCAAGTTCAGGCCCGACACAGCGGAACCTCAAGGATGCGGCTGACAGCCAAGAGAACAGGCCCCTATACAGTCTCACGCAAGGATTACTCCAAGGAGCTAACATGCCTATAAAGAAAAATTGGCAGTCAATGTTCTTGGAACTGTGCCACGGCGGTATTGGTTGCGCATTTCGCGTCTCCGCCACCATTGGAGTTGGAGATCAGACTTGTGATCGACTCAGACCTCGTGTCTGTGTTTGCGTGAGATTAAACATCGGAACGCGTAACCTGTCGGGCCTGTAATGGACGTGTCGTGTCTCACGCCCGCGTTACACAGGACCGACAATAAGGGCAATGCCATGCACGTGCGGACTAGATACCTCGGATATAAGCCTCGATCGAGTCCACGTGTGACACAGGAGGATTGGACGCGAATTGGGTTGTGGGGACGATAACAGAAAAGCAGGGGAAAGGCAGAACACAACAGCTGTTCCTGCGAAAATCTGTCAGGATTCTGTAAGTACGGAGAGGATTGGGCTCGGAAATGTCTGGTATTTGAACTATATCCTCAACATCGTATCATATGCATCCGAATACCATGCATCCAGATATGGCCCTCGAATTATCTCCACTAGTGGTTGTGGTAGATGCAGTAATGTGCATCTGGGTATTAGATTATATCGAAAATCCTCGTAATTCTCCTGAAAGGCCCTCAAGGTTGCATGAAACCATCCGCCTCGATGTTGCACTCCGTCTCTAAACCGAATGTCTTCTCGAAGAGGTCGAATTGCCGCATGGCAGTTGCTTGGGACATGTGCTCAGCGACGCGTCGCGGGCTCAGCTTCGTGGTGACCTCGTGGACCCCGCGCTTCTCCGATGATCCTCCACCGACGCACTTGCCGCTGTTGTTCCACTGTGCGTCCGCCGCAGCCTTCCACATGGCTGTAGCATCCACAGTCATCTCCGGCGTGTAGTACAGTCGACAGTCTGCCTCCTCATAGATGAACTGTAGGGCGATGCCCTCTGTGTCGTTCATGCGCAAGCCATCCCTGACATTTAGGCCCGGGTTGTTGGCCGCACGCTGGATCACATAGCTGCCGAACTTTGCGTCCAAAACTGTCGTGTTCACATCGGCAGGGGAAACTTGGAGGGCTAGCGCAGCCGACTGATTGAGATAGCCGAACGCCCAGTTGTTGGTTCCTTTGACTCCGCCTATGGCCTGGATGGCATTCTTGTTGCTCCGACCACCTAGGGCGATGTTTTTCACTCCAGCCTGCTGCTTCATCAACTCAGCAAAGATCGTGCAAGTCGAAGCGCAGTAGCCGTCCGTAAGGAGGACAATGTTCTCTGGCTCGAACTTGGGCGGTCCGGTATAGTTGGCAAGTTCTCCGTAGCCAGTGATGTTGATACCCCCTGAGGACAAAGGCATATAGTAGTCGGAAAGGTTCCATCGCATGGTCTGGGAGTACTTGTCTAGCACGAATTAGCCACTGGAACGGGCGTCAAGTGTACAGGTATTACATACCTCCATCCGCTTCGACTGGACCGGCCTTCTCTTTCCACGAATCGAAGGGTGTACCATCCGCGGTCATGTCCATATGATAATCGAAGACGGTTGACTGGGCCTTCGCAATGGAAGAGTTGCCTTCGCCGCGCGGGGCTTGAGATGCGAATGCGCTGATGGCTTCACCCATGGCATTCCAGGTCCTCGTGTATCGATACCGGTTAGCACCGTAAGGATCCATGTCCGGAAATAGCTGCTTGAACAGCTCGTAGCCTTGCATGATGGTACCTCCACCATTAGCTTGGACATCGATGACAAGTTTGCTCTTGCCGTCAACCAGGGCCTTGTCAATGAAGCTCCGCACGTATCGCTGGAAACCAACCGAGTACCCGGCGAAGGACGGAAGTTGTAAGACGGCTACGTCTTCATAGCCAGCTCCATCAATGTAGAAGCCATTGTAATCCGTCGTTCCGCCAGGAACTGCGGGGTCGGGGTACCCAGGTGCGGCGGCAGCTGCATCGATGGCATCGGCAGAAACGACAGACTCGGCGGTTCCCGACTGAATCGATGCAGTGCCAGTGCCAAAATTCAGGTATTGGATGAGATCAGCACCGGTGTTTACGCCAATGAACCTTCGAAGGGTGTTGGCATAATTTTGCATCGTGTACTCGGATCCGTTGGCGAACTTCACGGTGGTTGTGTCTCCAGGATAGGCGAATCTGAATCGACCACCACCAGCGAAGCCTCCGGCGGCACTTCCGCTGGTACCCAAGCTGACTTGCGCTAATTCGTAGAAGAGATTGTTGTACAGGGCGTCGCGATCTTGCAGGCCACTCCACTGGCTCCAGGCTTCCAAGTATTCTGAAACATCTTTTCCATCGATCTCGACCACTGGGGACGGGGTATAGGTGATGTTCTTGAATTGCATACCTAGCACATCGGAGTAGGCGAATACGGAAGGGAGTTGCTCGCCATCGGCGGACACGGATACAAGCGGGACCGGGCGTCCCCAAGTGAAGACATTGCCGATCGAGTCGGGAATGTACGAGAAGTGGCCATCGTGTGCGGACAGGATCAAGCTGTAGAGCGCGAGGCCGAAGTCGTACTCGTTGGTGAACTTGCCCGCATCGATGTCCGCCTCGATCTGGTGCAGGCCCAAGGCAATGTCCACAGGAGGCTGCACCTTCTCGGCGTACTCGGACGGTGGGTTCTTGAGTGCGGTTATGGTGCTCTGCCAATCAAAATAGGGAGGGAGCCCGTGGAGAAGTTCCTTGGCAGCGGCTGCATTGAAGGGCACGCTTCGAATGCAGTCGTACGCAATACCAGCCGGGATCCGCGTGTCCATGTTTGCATCATCGGCGTTGAGGATTTGGGAAACCTGAGCACATGGCGGACCCGAGAGGTTGGCAGGTGGCTGCTGGCGGATGTGCATGTGAACGGGAACGGGGTGAGCCTGCGGACGAGGAACGGGAATGACGGGGCCCACGGGCGTGGCACTTGTAAGAGCCACCAAGCCCGTGAGGGCGAGAAGCATGGAAAGCTTCATGGCGTACAGCAAACAGGTGCGATGTGCTGCCGCAAAACGAATGAACGAATTGATGGTGGAACGAGCGTGGTGGAACGATTGGCGCTGTCAGAGTTGACGGTGGAAGTAAAGAGAGGCGATGGATGGGCGGATCGAGAAAACGAACGTTTGTGTGTGCGGCGGGGGAGAAGGTTGATCCAGGCGAGGCAAAGGTAGGAAACCACGATGTGGTCACGTGCGCGGCTGTCGGTATTGGGGGCAAGAACGCTCTCGGCTGCGACTCTTCACCGGCCTGAAGGTCCAATATGGGCAGTGAGACGAGGTCTCAGAGGAGCGGTGGCTTCCGTCAGTACCAGGGCGGCCACCTCTTAAGCATTAAACAACAGACACTAAAGGGGGTTGGGAGACGGCGAAGTCGACTTCATCGGGAGAAGTAACGCATAACGGGAGCCACCGGGGTACAAGTACAAATAGAAGGAAACCAGCACTTACGACACCACCGCCTGACCGGGCCGCCTTGTTTGGATGACATGGCCACAGACTAAACACAGGAGGCGAGAAGAAAGACGTGCGTTTATGGAGAGGCGGCGCCAATCAGCAAACATGGAGAATGCCTTCTACATACCCATGTGAGCCTAGCCGGGGTCGGGCCATAGGGCAGGATGATCTTTGATGAACGACAAGAGCCGCAGCTTGGTGCTACGTTTAACCTGGCCAATGCAGCCGACATCCAGCCGGCGAGCCACAGGGCCCAGCTCGAGGCCGACGCCAATCAACCTGCGACATGCGGAGCCTGGTAGACGAGGCCCGCCACCATGGGTGTGCAGGTCGATGTGAATGGCGGTTGTTGCGGCGTCTTACGCGGTGATGGAGAGTTTGTTTGTGACGACGTCGAATTACGGGTCCGACGGCTGGCTAACGGCTGGCTAACGGCTGGCAGGAAGTCTTGGCGTTGTGTTTCACGCTGCCTCTAGTGCACATCCTCCCAGCCAGTTGCTCCACCCTCCTCCACTCCGCCAGCGCTCATGCACGACCAGCGCAGCAACCGCGCGAGTGGTGCAGAAATCTGTCCATGCCAGCCTCTTTCCCGAGGATGTACCACGTTTCCCTTGCCCGACTCGGCCCTGCCAATGCTCGAAGGAGCGACCTCGGGTTATTCTGTCTTCACCCGCAATATGGAATCTGCCAGCCGACGGCGACATCCACCTCGTAATTGCGATCACCTTGCCCGATGGATGAGGCCTGATCCTGAGTCTAGCTGGGCTCCACTATAACGTGCATCATGGGGGCGGTGCGTAAGTGTCGATCAATCCATGACGACGCCGAGAGTGCTGTCTCATCCTCATTGTGGGCATCTTCACCGTAAGCGAACGGTAAACGACATGCGTTAGCTCCACGTCTTGCACGTATTGCATGCACATATCCTGCATGTTCCAGCCTCCTTGCTTCAACGAGCTCACCACGAAAATAATTCATCGGAAAGTCGTGGCAAGCTGCAATTCCACCCGCTGTTGCAATGCCAACGTGCACCGCTTCAACTGCATGCTCAACAATCCCATTGCAACTCCATCACTGTCGTACGAATGCCCTAGCGCTTGTTGCTCGCACAAGTCTTTTCCGCGTCCTACATGGACCGTTCGCATATTCCCGTCGCTCCTTCTTCCTTCAGTGAGATTACAATGTTGATCGCGTATGTTGATCGCGTGTGCGATGCTGTCAAGCAACCCTTGATGGAACGTGCTGGAGCTAAGAGCGAGGACACATTTCACCAAGCGCAAAAGGCCAGAATACTCTTATGATACTTATTGATTTGACAGATATCACCAGCGCACCGCTACCCGTACCCCGGATAAAAGACTAGGCACGCCACCACAGTAATGAATCTCGCATTATCCGAATCTCGCCACGGCGCCCCAGATCGCACTACGAAGCTTGATCACACCCCATAAAGCTTGGTGCTCAGGATCTGGACGCAGGAGCAATATCACCAGGGCATCACCTGCACGACTGGATACGAGGCGGATGTGAGGTTGCTATTTATGTCAAGTACTGGTATCAACCTACCGTGTACACACATACACCGTTACTCCAACGCGGCCTTGGGGCCTTCGTGGGATCGATCCAATTTGATAAACATGATGACGGATCGCAGACGCCCACACAAGATAAATTTCCAATGTGCGACAGCGGCCCCAGGACACGTTCGGTAGCGCAAGCCTGTGCAATCGTCGACTTTGGTAGAGCCAAAGCTCATGACACCCGGCTTCCGTCATATATTATCTGACCAACACACCGAGCACCAGAATCAGCGCCAGCAACAGCGCTAGCAATCCTAATTACCATTTACCAGACCAATTACTTCAGCCTTCACTGCTAGTAATAACATCAACGACAGTTCCCAACAAATCTGTAACCACTGTACAACCGTGACAACACCGGGAGCAACACCACGTGCGACGACCTCTGCATTAAAGCCAAGTAGCCGGCAGGATCTGTACAACTGCCCCTGACTATCTACGATGATGCCGAACCCATCCACATTCTTGACCAACCACGCAATTTCCCCATCCCCATTCTATCGTTCAAGGCCTCCCAACATCCACCCGCTCACCGCATCAACTCCAGCCGTTCCACACCCACACCCGACACATTCGCAATCACATCCACCGCAGCATCAATATTCCGGTCGTTGACGATAGCCCGGTACTAGAACCAACAGTCAGCACAGCTCACTCATTCCCCACCCTCACCACCGCCCTCCCACCATAGCCCCCTCACCAAAGGAATCACATACCTTAAACCCAAAATTCAAACACAGCGCGACCCCCAACCCGACACAGACCACCAACGGCCCCAGTACCTTATCAAAGTCCTTCCCACTCCTCTCCCTGATCAACCTATTGCGATACATATACACCCCATATCCCCACGCCAGCGTAAACACCGCCGCAGCCGTATACACAATCGCCAGCGCGCGTGCTACATTATTATGCTCCCCCGCTGCATTGAACAGTCCCAGGGAGAGCGAGGCCAGCAAAATGCCAACGTGCTGCCACTTGATGAACGTGCGCTGATTCGCGAGCCAGACCTTGGCCTCGACACGCACCGGGCCCTGGTCTTTGATCCACACGCCCGGGTCTCGGATCCCGGGGGGTAGTTTGACAGTCCTCTGCTGCTGGTGTCTGCGCGCGTATTTCGAGGTGCTAAAGCTAGGGAACAGCGACCCAAGGCCTGTCGATTTGGCGAAGGGCGAGGACTCCAGCAGCGCAGTTGTGGCCGTCGCGCCGTCCTCGTCCGAGTCAATGTCTTCGTTTGTCTTATCGCGGTCGTTGCTCTGGGTGTCCGAGTCGTGGTGCGCGAGCGGCGAGGGCTTACCAGGCGTGCTGCGCGCGCTCTTAGTGCTCGCTTTGCGTGCTGACAACATACCACCCGCCGCTGGACTTCCGGCAGGCGAGATCTGGCTGGGTCGGTAGCTGGGGGATGCGCGCGCGCCGAAGAGCGAGCCGACGGCGAATTCGTCCTCGGCGGCTTTCATCTTGCGCTGCTGCTCTTCTTCGAAGGCGCGCTCGGGCTCGCGCTTGATGTCTGTTTCCACCTCGCTGAGCCAGAAGGGGAAGGTGTTGACGTAGTCCTCGAAGAGCTTGGCGACGCCCTGCACGAACTTGGAGAATCGCGGCGCTTCGGTCACGAGATGCGAGTTCATCAGGTCCTCGACCCATTCGTACTTCTTCATGCCTTTGATCTTGATTTCAAGCAGCGCGTGCGGGAAGTCGTACAGTTCGCCCTTCCGGATACCCTTGAAGGGGTACTCCATCCGCGCGTCGTCGATGTCGCGTCTGTGCCAGTCTTCGGGGTCGCGGCAAGGACGGTCGAGGTCCAGCGCGTCTTCGCGGATGAGGGCGAGGTTCGTGTCGAGGGATATGCGGACGCGGTCGTCGCCGGGGATTTGGAAGGCAGTGCGGGTGTAGTTTGCGCGGAGCACGGGTTGCAGGTCTTTCTCCTTGATGAAGGCTTGGATGTCGGAGACGGCTTGCTTGAAGCCGTCGACTTCGCCCTGCTCTCTGCCGGATCGAGCTTCCATCTTCTGGATCTGCTTCTCCATGTGGTATTCGCCCTCGATGAACTGCTGCACGTATTTGTCTTTTATGGTGAATCGCTCCTCCTCGCTCGCATCGCCTTCCTTTATGACCTTCTTCTCGAAGAAGATGTTTGGTCGGTCGGCGAGCTGTCCGTACCATCGTAATCGCAGCGACGCGGCGTCGGGGACGTGGTTCACTTTGTCCGTGTAGAGCGAGAAGTTGGGGTTGTCAAAGTATATGGATGTGATGGTGGGGTCGCGCTGCGAGCCTTCGGCGACCTTGGAGGTTTGCGGGTTGTAGACGAGGACGGGGAGTCGGCGGAGGATGACGGTTTTGACTTCGAGGAGATTGTCGCGATGGACCCAGACTGCTTCTGTTAGCACTCTCCCACCAGACAGAGTCAATTGGATACATGCACTTGTGCGAAACATAGTCCTCCGCACCGCTCGTGCTCTCGGCGAAGGACAGCGCCTCCTTGGGCTTCCCATCCAGACTCTGTCTCACAAAGGAGTACATCGCCGACAATCTGTACAGCAGCGGTGATTGGTCCTCAGAGGACAGCGGATGCTCGGCGAGTCGTGCGTTGGTGAAAGGTCGAAGCTTGTACGAGCGGCCGCGCAGCTTATCGTGCTTCTTCGTCGCCTTCATCATGGCCGTATAGTTGACGCGACTATACTTCTCCAGCTCATTGACCTCCTTCGTAATCCCATCCAGCTCCTTCAGCACCTCCCTCAACAGCTTCTCCCTCTCCTCCGGCTGTATATTCGCCTCTTCAGCCGTATCTTTTACCTCCACCTCGCCGCCATTCTTCTCCTGCTTGATGCCCACGCCCAGCGGCTCGAGCTTCTTCTCACACGCCGACGTCCGTTCCTTCAGCTTCTGCGACAGCTCCTTCTTGAATTCGTGCACCTTCTCGAGCTGCGTGCTCGCCAGCTCCTCGACGAATTTGGTCTCATCGTCCGACGTCCATGTATCGTTGCTGTCGTCGTGCTCCTTGAGCAGCTTCTTCAGCTTATCGTAGTCGATATACTTGTCTTTCCACGGCGCGTATATACTTTTCTGCAGGGTGCTGCCGAACTTCATGATGGAGACGATGGAGGGAGGGCGGGAGGAGGTCTGCGAAGGCGCGAGGAGGGTGGTGTTGTTGTAGCGGATTAGTGTCTCCAGAACGAATGGACTTCTAACAGATCTTGGCTATTGGAAAAATGATCAGGGATACAATGGGGAATTGGAGGAGAGGTTCATCGTGTGAGCGAAGCTCTACGCAATCGCACGCAGAGATTGATAGCTGCGATGGGAGCTGCAGCGTGCTGGTGGGGAAGCTTCGACATGGGAGCTGCAATTGGCAGCTGTCGGCCAATCGTTGCCCACGTGTTGCCGGCGTCATTGCGGTGCACGGACGTTTCGGAGAAAAAACAAATCGTCCCATGCCGTGTCAGCAGAGCCTCCAATTGTTCCTCCATCCCATGTTCACCGCGAGAGACCTTTTGTTCTTGGGTGTAGTGCGCAAAAATGGCGTTCGTTATTGAATCGGTGCACATTGCTATGCTGCACCGTGGGGTCGCGGCCACAGGCGGAAAGTCCCATCTCAAGACGACTAGGTCCTGCACTTCCTCTCAAATTGGATTTCGAATGGTGTATTGGCCGACATAAGACGCGATCGAAGTAGTGAAGAACTCTCAGGGCGTGCAAAAGTGTTCGGGGTCTACATTCCTCACCCAGCCTCCTTGACTCACAGAATACATATCCAGCGTCTCGCAGCGCGAACAGTGTAAAACGACACATGCATTCGATATCAAGAGAGCCATGAGCTTCGTAGCCAGAGGCTCGATACTTAAGTACGTACATGAAGATGCAAAGTCCTGCTAGCTGATCAAGTATACCAAATCATGGATAACAGACCAGAAAAGGAAACAAAAAAGTCGACGAGAAGCCCCGACCATCGAAGCGATTCTCCGTCAACTGAGATCCTGGATACAGGCAGATGCTGCGCGCAAGCAGACTTGAGGGTCCAATCGACTCGACCAAGCCCGGAATGCCATGAGAACTGCTCAATCGTTCCAGCGGAAGCTGTGGTAGTCCGCCTCTGGCGGCCCGACGTTCGCTGCGTACGCTCCTTCAACATTGCCTGGCGGATTGTAGTTACAGACTGTATATTTATTCATCTTCGACGGCGCGCCCTTCACAGTCATTCTGTCACCACAGTCGATACTGACGCAAGCTAGAGACCTGGTTCTCTTCCACACAATCTGCGTCATGTGGCCCCAGTCATGGAAGAAGCTCTGATCTGGGTTCTGGCCCCACCAGTGATACTTGTCGGCCTCGTTTTTGTACCAGGCATTGGTGATACCGCCGGTGACGTTGAAATAGTCACCTGACGTCACGAAGAGGTTTTGGCCCTGGCCTAGAGTCGTGTGGTGTGTGAAATCGCACTGGTTCGCTGCTTTTCGGGCCGCAGCCTCGCACTCCGAACACCAGGCCAGACTAGAGGCACCATGGTTTGCTCGAGCCCTGTTGTGGTGGAATAATACGGCCGCTTGGTATTCGGCGCCCTCGAAAAGGGATGCCTGAGAATCACCGGAGGCGTGCTGGCCCGACGACGGATTCTCAGAGGGAGCCGAAGGAGCTGCGGATCCGGGCGCAGGACTTGTTGATGCTGGACTGGAGACAGGGAGCGCTGGAGCTGGAGTGAATGCTGAGGTCGGCGCCGCTGGCAGTGGATTCTGCGTCGGGAGTCCTTGGCCAGGTGGCTGATAGACAAAGACCGTGACAACCTCGACTTCGTATTCGGTGACGATGACGCGTTCGATGGGGCCGCCGAGGGCGCTGAGGGCGAATGCAACAGCGAAGAAAACGTAAGAGCGCATGTTGACGGTAAGATGCTCGATGGATGCTTTCTTCCGAAGAAGCACTGAGACGGGAAAATTGAAAGACTATGCTGTATCAGAAGCAATAACAATTATGAAGCCGGACTGCGGACGGTGGCATTTATACACCACCCTCTCCATCTCGCCAGGACGAACGTACGTGGAAAACTTGATGGTGGAAAAACACGCCGGCAATGGTGCGACTCGAGCAAACGAACGTAAGAGTTGAGACAAAGGAAGAGGGAGCGTGGTGTTTTGGTGAAGGGTACACAAAGAAGGAGATCGCAGCCAAACAAGGGAATGAAAGGTGTCGAAGCAAGAGGATGGCGTTATTTTGTGGAGGTCGTGGTTACACAGTCAAAATTACGCGAGGGTAGGCACGACGGGATGAAACAGGACGACAAGCGCGGCCTTGGGTCAAGGGACGAATTTGGAAAGACAGATACGCCAGGTTGAGCCATGAAGGCTTCCTTGTGGTTGAGTGATGGCGGATACGACGAACCGCAGTTCGTGATGATTGGAAGACGACAACTATGCATTTCTTGAAACGTGATCCGTTGAGAGAGGTACAAAGGTGACTTCCTTTGATTTTTCCCTTGTTTATATTCTGTCAGGGGCCGTAGGTGCATCCTACACCTTATATATTAGACTACTGGTCGACTTCTAGAGGCTTGCGGATAAGTCGGAGATGACGGCCCACCACCGGAACCTCTCTCAAGGGTTCTTTTATCTTCTCTGCCACTGCGATAAGTATAGGAGGTACCCGAACTGGGTAGGAAGTGGTAATAGGTTCTGTGACCCAAACTGATTGGACCGCCTTGACGATGCACTACCGACGTCAGGGCAGAATCTTGGCAAGTGCTAGTGGAAAACTTAGCTGCACCTCCCCTCCTCAACTTTTGCCATTAAAACCATCATTCATCATCTTTTGCAACCGTTAGGTTCCCAACTATGGGTGCGCTCAAGTGGCACAGAGTGTGCCGGCCAATGTGCAGGAAGAAGCTCCATCCGGAGTCTGCGTGGCCGGGGGCCTGGTAATGCTCCGCGGCGTTGCATTTTGTGAGCAATTTATCATCTTTAAATTCACAGCTCATTTCATATTGAGCCTGTACATCCTATGATTGGGCGAAGCGAGAGCTCAGGTCTTCGCAGACGAGTGGCTTGCGTCGGCTTATCCTTAATCCGAGTTTCCTCTGTTCAGCTGGCCCATCTCAGCCTGATCAAGTCAAGATGAACATTCCCCTCCGGATCAAGTTACACCGTATTCGAATGTCATAGGTTCCGTCTCTTTAACACCATGGATTGCAAGTCAATTGGCCGGGCAAACCCGGAAATCGCTGGGATCGGTGTAGGTCCCCTGCAAGCGCTCAAGCAGAATAACTAGCCGCTGATACTGGGACGACAGATTCTTGTGGCATTTGTGGTGCAATCCCTGATCGCAGTAATCGTTTCAGCCTACACATTCAAATTGTCTGCCGTCATCTACAAGAGATGGAATCAAGGGGCGCCAAAGCCAGACCCCACACAGAGCGACAAGGATACCAAAAGCTTGAAGTGGCTCCGCCTCATGGCTTCACCGGAACAAGTGCTTCTGAGGATATACGGGGCTAACAGAGATGTGTCCCTAGAGTCAACAGTGGCAGAAAGCAGATTCTCTATATGGTTCATCGGCAAACAACCCGAGCAGCCTCGACAGCGAACGAACAACTCGAAGATCGAAGATGAAGTCACACCAACCTCAAAAAGACTAGAACTGGCCAACGGTATCTTGCTTGCCGGCAGTGATGCTCAAACATTTACGGGTAATTCCGTCCTGCGCGCCGAGGGTCAAGTATCTCAAGCTTACGGACATAGGAACCGCCTTGTTGATCAGCGCCATTGTTCAACGCAATACCCTGTCTCTGTATCACATGCACATTATCTACGATACACTCAGCCTTGTAATGTGAGTTGCGAGCCCGATTCTTTTCGATGTCGAGGCACACACTATCCCTTGCTAATGTAATAAAGCATATCGAATTGCGCTGCTAGCATCTGCATATTTCGCGACGGGAAAAGAAAGGGATACATAAGACTATTCCTCATTTTGGTTTGGGCCGTGCTATTCATTGCCTTCTTTGGCCTATTCGTGACCCATTTGCGAGATTGGGATTACGATATCCCCAACCAATGCTATAACACCCGCAAACTGGCGCGCCCCGGGGATCGTCATCCGGATATGGATTTCGTCTACGTTTCAATAACGTTCGTATACATTGTGTATGCATTTGCAGCTGCGATGTACCTTGCGCTGAATCCCAAGAGTCTGCGGAAGCTGGAGAACCGAATCCAATCTTGGAACCAATATCTCTACTTAGGGAAAGGAATCCCCATGGTAGAAGGCCCCGCAACCTTTCTCCAGCGACTTATCCTATCGGTTGCTTCATTGCAGTGCCCGCTGCACATTTATTCAATATTCACGTTACGGGCTTCGAACGAGCAGTTCTTGGAAGAAGGAAGCTCTGAGAGCGAGTGGGGGTTTGGGCAAATTGCTGCTATTGTCCTGTTGGGCGGTAACATCCTTCAGATCGTGGATGGGCTCGGCAGTGCGTTCAGCCTTATGTATAGGATGTATAGGATTACAGGATTACTGATAAACGCAGGCTTCGGCGAGATCGATCGAGTAAGGCAGGATTTGGAGATGGCTTCAATACAAGAGGGGGAACCGCCGACGGCTGAGGCCACCGCCGCACAGGATCTACCGAAAGCATCGCCGGCTACACCCACGGGCGAGCAGGATATCAGCAACGGGGAACGCGCCCATATATGACGATTGCTAATCAGGCAGCGTGAAATTGGGGCTGGGGTCACCTCGTCCTGGTTTTCGAATTGAGTTTGAACCAAAACTAAGGGTTTGCTTATGATTTATTGCTCTATAGACCCAACTTGGTCCTGAGATTATCATTAAAATAGAATTCTTATTCTAGTGGGTGGACCCGGGGTTTAATGGATGTCAGATACGAGGTGGAAAACCACCTTTTAGCGTCTTCACCTTCTCACTTCTCCGCCACTCTTCTCACTCACACTTCAATTCGAAAATTCCGGTAGATGAGGATCGAGCAGCACAGGTTACGCATTTCTGATTACGAAACGCTGTCAATGACGTGCTGCACTCCGTCCGGGATCACTTCTGCACTTGAGGGTGTTTCCTGTTTCCGTAATTTCGAATCCTATACGGAGTTTCGAATCCCTTAAGATTTGTGTGCTACATTGCAAATCTCCCCTCACGAGCACGTCGTCTGTATCAGGCAAGTCATATACATACAAGCTACCCGATGCCTGCTAGAAGTCAGCTAGAAGTTGACGGGAAGGATAGTGATGATTTGGCATCACTCCTCCAATGAGCATGAGCCCCATCAGTGCGGGAAATTCCGCTCTGCATTCGCTCAGCCCTGCGCCTCAGTGCCAAGAACTCCAACTTCCGCCTGGTTATCTCGTGGAGCCTTCGTGTCCCCCATCCCACAGCTACCGATCTCCAACGCTGCAAAGGGATCGGCAACGGGAGCGCATTGGTCGACAGTGAGGCTCCGCGTTCCTCATCGGAAGATACGCACCATGAACCACGTGATCGCTGACGAATCTACTGCGCTACAGTACGAGTATAAGCCTATCGAAGACTTAAACTGGATTCGAGTAATCAAGTTACACCCCTCTACCGAACCCGCCGATCCATTAAGTATCGAGCTCCTTCACGCAGATCAGAATGCCATTGTCGCTGCCACAGATGGCATCAAAGCATATGAAGCCGTGTCCTACTGCTGGGAAGGACAAACGCCTTCGATCGACATTATGTGTGATGGGGATTATGGACTTCGCATCACGGCCAACGTCGAGCGCATCTTGCGGCGATTGCGCAAGTCCCACAAACCGCGATTTCTCTGGATAGACGCTGTCTGCATCAACCAAGCCGATCTAAAAGAGAAGGGTCATCAGGTACAATACATGGGAAAAATCTACTCGCAAGCTTCTAAGGTGCATATCTGGCTTGGGGAGTCGCAAAATGGCCAACGGACTTCAGCAGTATTTGAGGCTTTGAAGGCGGTGGCAAGGGTTAGGGGCGAAGCATGGAAAGATGCGAATGTCCTACGTGATATTCTTACACAAATCTTGGGGAAGGACCTTCAGGGCTGTGGCGAACAACTCGACTCTGTATTCTCGCGTCCATGGTTCCAGAGAAGATGGATATTGCAAGAGTGCGCGCTCAATCCAAATGGCGATGTACGGTGCGATTCACGGTGCGATTCTAGCAAGATTGCGTGGACATGGTTGATAAGGGCAGCAACACCGATATCTTCACTGGCTGGAATGGCATTTACCCTTAGCCAAACCTCTATCAATGCACTCGAAATGCTCAAGTGTATATCTGCAGCGCCTGAGTCGTCACTTATGGATCTGCTCTGGAACTTTCCTAATTCGAGATGTGAGCTGCCCCATGACCGCATCTACGCGCTTTTTGGAATGGCGACCGATAAGTCTATGTTTGGCGACGTGGACTACAAAATTCCTTGGACGGAGACGTTCACCCAGGTTGCAGGAACGTACTTCGCGAAGGAGAGCCTGGAGATGTACATCCAATTACTGTCGTTTGGACCAATTTCTGATAAACGCTGTCCATCATGGGTGCCTGCATGGGACAATATGAACGGGATGCAGCGACTAAACTGGGAGTATCGTCGACCCGAGCGCGGCGATTCAGGTCCAAAGATCTCTATAAAACGCGTCGATCACATACTCGTCATACCCAGCGACCTGATAGGCGTGGTGAATTGGACTGATGGTGGACTTTCCAGCACTCCCTCGAGCCGCCTAGCTTACTTTATGAAAGAAAGGCCACATCAGCAGGCAATCGCGAAGGCACTCGTCCCAGTGCTGTGGGTCGCTGTTTGCAGCCTGGCTCATAAGCCTGAGGCCCCCTTCCCGATCAACCTTCTCAAGTCTGAAGACCATTCGACATCCAGAGAATGGCTCGTCGACATAATACGCTGCGCCATTGAAAGGATGATAGACCCCACTAGTGTCCAAGATGATTTAATACTGCTCGATTGGATTGAACGCCTCATCTGCGATGCGCTTGGACAGTACTCGCTCATATGGATTAGAGACATCAAGACTGTCTGCCTTGGCCCCTTGGAAGCTAAGCCTGGAGATTATGTGGCCGTGCATAGAAACTTCTCCTGGCTGTACGTCTTCAGCAAGGAGTCTTGGGATGCGAAGGTGGCATTCATTGTCCGTCAAGAACATGATGTTCCTGCTCCAGCAGAGGAAAATAAACTTGAGAATTGCAAGTTCATCGGTACGGCTTTTGTAGGAGGCTACAGTATAGGACGTAGCTATGTAGTAGAAGTCATTTGACCGTGTACACTGGACAAGACCCCCTCAAACGAGCAGGACGGCAGTGGCCAATAACTCAATTATCTAATAGGAAGGATTCTTTATAAACGCCGTGTGTGCGAATATTATATCAATCATAAACACTTCGTGTTCCCCGGATCTGTCTGACAGTGTTGGCCCGGGTCTCCAACCTTACACCTCCCACCTAACGGACAACTTTGTAGTGTCAACACTCCACAATCCGCTTTCACCTGTCCGCCATTGAACGGACATGCCTCCTTAATCGCTTTGAAAGGACTAGTACAAGCATTCTGAACATCTGGCCGCGACTTCCCTTCCTCCGTATACAAAAGCTTGCAAAGTTCTGGAGCGTTCGCGTCCAAGGTGAAAGTTGGGTCGTAGTGATTGTTGTTTGCGGGATCGCCATTTCCTCCTGAGCTAGCCACTTGCTGCCAATTTGGATCAGTGCCGGCACAGTACATGCTGATTCGCTCGTCAGTCATCGCTATGGAGATAATTCGATCCGCGTCGGTAGTCCCGTGGCTTGGGAAGCACTCTGGCGTTCCGACGTGAGGATCGATAGGAGTTTGAGGGGTATTCGACGGTGTTGGTGTGGCAGCGGGAGGGGGCGAGGTAGTGGTATCGGTAGGGTCGTCTGGAAGAGGGCCGGAAGGTTCGATGTTCATGAGTTGCTGGAAGTTAGGTAGTGGAAAGTCTCCAATGAGGGTCACTGTAGGCACAGGAGCGACCGATGAAGACGAAGACGAAGATTGCGATGTTGAAGTGGGACTGCCAGTCGTAGTTACATCAGGGTTTCCACTTGGCTGGTTGGGGTCATCGTCGCTTCCAGGTGGGATTGAAGGAGGTGTCGCTCCGGGTGGCAGAGGAACGCCGCCGAGAGGCACTGCGTTCACTGTCAGTTTCGCTCGAAGCAAGTGTTTCACCCAAGCTTACCCCATATTACTCCACCAGTCCCGATGATTAGAGGAATGACAATGGTCGCGCCACTAGAATCTGTCGTGGTTGTCGAGGTCGTCGTTGTTGTTATTAAGGTCCTATACTCGGGAACAGTAGAGGGAACAAACTGCATTGTTCAGTCAGAAGACGAATTTGCATACTGCTGTCTGCGGTTGGCTCACTGTTAAAGTCACCGTATTCCCAGCTGAATCCGTCTCTGTGAGCACAGTCGACGTTGAAGGTGGTGGTGTGGTAACGGGCCCAGGGTCTTCCGGCCCTTTAATGCCATTATTTGGAAAGACTATGTCGGCAATGGTGTAGGTGAAGCCATTGAGCGACCAAACTCCGCCCCAATAGTTATCGTTCTGAATGCATTGTTCGATGATGTTTGAGAAAGCTTCGTTGCAATTCTCGATAGGCTTGGTGGCGTCTTCTCGTGTAATATTGAAAAGCATCAAGTGTGCATTATAGGTAGCAATGTTGTTGTTTAGTGGTGGAAATCCACCAGCACAGATGATGCCGTTGGGATCGTTCAGGGCACCGGAAAGAAAGCTGGCGATGTCTGCGCCCGAGGGGTCTCCTTCTTTGCGGGGCTGGTTTAGGTCGCAATCTGCTCCTTTGACGAAGGAGAAGTTTGAAGCAAGGAAAGCAAATAACGGGATGAATTTGAACTTCCACATGACGGAAATAGCGCCGGCAACGTGATTTTCGTGCGACGACAGTTCGGTAGATATCTGGGAATGAATGAGTTTCGTTGCGGTCAATAGGCTTCCTCTGCTTGTAAATATGACTACATACCTCGATGAAATGTAAACTAATTCTTGTCTTTATTGATTTTGTGCGACCCTCACCGACTTTATCTCAATGGTTGCTCATAGTAGCTCGACAAAGCGTGGAACGTCGGGAACGTTGATATTCCAGTTTCCAAAATTGATTAGAAGCAGACTTAGGTCCTAGATAATTTTACTTTGCGATTAAAATAGGTTTTGGGGCTGCGAGGTAACGTGGCGATGGGGCCGTTCATCTCACGGATCATTGGCCGCTAGTGTCGTTGCAGTAGCCGAGCGCAGCCACGAGGGGCTTGTATTCGATCGCTGATACGGACGAAGGAATGTCACTTATGGAAGAGGTGATATTTGATTGGGAGATTGCCAGACATTCTGCCCCCGTAATTTTACCTTCAGGCCTCAACTGTTTCCGGACAAGATCTGGAATTAGGATTGCATCCCGGTTTCTCAGCCATGTGGACTAGCTTTGGGGCCTTTTTTTTACGCACAGATGCCTACGAATGAATTTGGCATACAGCAGCCGTCAAATATGGAAGCATTTCTCTGCCCTTCTTAGTTCGAGAATACACTCCGTGGCAGTTGCTCTACAACTCCTCACTCTGCATATCCTTTAGTTCTTGGGCGTTCATTTTATTCTCAGTCGTCTCTCATTATGCGGTCTGAACTACATGTATTATGTCTTCTCTGCATAATCTTCCAGACAGTCGATGTTTCGGCATGGGCCCTGCATTCTAGTTGCACTGGCGACACAGCAACTCGAGTGAGCAACACCATGGGCGTCGTGTTCACCGTCCTAGATTACGCTTCAAAGCGAGCACAAAACACACAATTCATACAAGCCGATGCAACACTTCTACAAGACCTTCTCGGAGCGCCAAATGAGCACGACCAAGCGACTCTGGATCTCGCACATAGTAAGTTTCCCAAGTTCCCCGCTTTGATCTAGGACAATTTCTGACTTCGCCATGTAGACCAGTTCCAGGGTGCTATAGATGCTACGGGACAAAGGCAGGCGCCCGATCGTGGTGTCGTGATATTCTGCTCCGATGATCATCTCACATTCCCGTCCGATGGCTTTGGAGGGGTGTATTTCGACAACGGCGATGGCAGGCAAGCGCAGATTCGTGCCAAAGCTCCTGCCCCTGGCGCTACTGGACCTTGCAAGGATAATTTTCGTGCCTTCGCCTATCAATTTGGGTTCAAAGATGGATCAGAGCCTGGTGGCACTGCCGTGGTTCTCTGCTCGAACTGGGAAGGAGGAGCAATTCCATCGACTCAGGGTATCGATGGCGAAATCAGCAATTGGAGAATATCGAGAAGATTAAACACCGTTTCAATGGGTATCGATGCACTGGGAAGATATCTGAGCTATATGATCATACACGAGTTGATGCACGTCGCGAATATGCTGCAATGTAGGACTTTGCATCCAACTACATCTCGATATAGAGAACTAACAAGTATATTAGGTCCGGCAGCACTTCCAGATGGCAACATCGGAGAGTTGTATGGATACAAAAATATCGCTGGTCATAAACCTGGCGAAACGGGCGGCAATCCTCCCACGGCAAACAACCGCCAACACAACGCTGATTCCTTTGCGTTCTTAGCATGTGGTATGTATCGCGCTCTCACCTCATTACTCTGAGAAAATGCTAACTTTCAGCGCAGCTTGGTACTTGAATCGTTATAAGTGGACAAATGGCCTAGCGGTTGTCGCGGCGATAGCCTCACGTCCGCCGGATACGTTGTAGTTGAGAATGATAATGATTCCGAAAGGAAATCGTACTAAAATCTCAAGCATGGTGCTCAGCACTTTCACTTTCATAAAATGCATTGGTAGATTGTAATGTGTGATACAGGACTGGAAACTGCGTGATACAGATAGGAGATTTAGCGCTAGGAGAAACTTTAGGAACAGGGCACGACCGGCGTATAAGCTGAAAGAAGTACGTACAAATTGCGCCCTGCTTTAAGAACATCTTTTGGTCCGCTGTAACAAACATCACGTTGCACCCAAGCCCCAGGAGCGATTTAGATCAGGCTTAGTAAGCCGAGAACATATATAAGAGCAGGCAGCCGCCCACCATTCCTCCATCTACCGTCTACCAGAATTCGCACAACAAACAATATCACACAATGCCAAATCAATCGAGCGATGACGCGAACCCCAAGTCAACTACTAACGTGGACGCGTTTGTTTCCCCGCCGCTACCAAATTGGGAGCAGCTGCGCGACCTTCCCGAGCCTAGCGGCCCAATTCCCGAAGACGACGAAGACGATGCGATTAGTAAAGAAGAAGCCTCAAAGCCGAAGGAAGAAAAAGAAGCCAAATACAGCGAGCAAGGAGACAAAGGCGAGAAGTAAAACGGCATACGTACTACATATGAGAAGCAGGGGCAGTGTACGTAACGACAACCTCAAGTAGGGTCTAGGATACGCCTTTGTTTCTAGGGCATCACATAGAAGACGTGTTTCGAACGTGAAGAATGCTTCCAATAACTACCCTATGTCCAAATCTAAGCCCTGCTACGCACACTCTTCTTCCTCTGGCGAGTAACGCCGAAGTGCTATCTCGCATTCAAGCCCTGCTTATCTTCCGAGCACCACCTTTCAGAACATGCGGTCCGTTCATCACTCCGCAGTCGTACATAAACCCTGCATTTTCCATTAAGCGCCTCCGTAATTGAAACACAACTCTTCACCCGAAGACTAGGAATAGAGGAATTAGCGTGAAGAAGTCTTTTTAATAGTTGTAATACTCCTTGTGCGAAGGGCGATTTGAACACGGCGTAGGCAGAGGACGCGGACCAAGGTATGGCGATAGCTAAGGGGCTGATCCACCCTCGGATTTCCATACGTGACGCTCCCTAGAAATGCATCACCCTACCCAGAACCATGCCTGTCTCTATTCCAACACCTACACATCCAACTCCCCCAGCCCCAGCACCACCCCACCCGCCCTATACCTCCCCAACTCATAGCTAATCACCGTATGATCCTCATACGTCATCAAAAGACGCCACCTCCTGCTTCCCTCATACAGCTGTCCGCGTTTCCGACATCCGCCTGCGTCTTCCCCCGCATCAACCGGATCCAGCATGCCCTGCAAAGGTCCGACTGCCAGCCCCACCAACTTGCTTCCCCACTGTTTCTGCAACAAATCGTTCCCGTCTTTGTGTATGGAAGGCAGGAGATACGCCAGACAGAAGCCAAACACTATCCTCCCCTCGCTGTCGACTAATCTGGTCAAGCTGAAGATCCCGGCGCGACCGGCGGGTGTCGCGATAATGAAGATGCCCAGCTCAGAGATTTGCGTGGCGAAGTGGTGGCGGTGGACTTCCATATCGGCGTCTTCGTCGTCGCCGATTGTAGGTGGGTAGAGGGGGTTTCGCATGGTTATGATTGGGTCTTTGTGGGCGCCGGCGGAGTCAAAGGGCCGCTGGTAGAGATAGATTTCTTCTTTGGTAACGATTATGATGGGTCTGGGGGCCTGGGGCTAAGAGATGTTAGCGGGATTGGAGACATTGTGGGTTGCTCGAGGCTTACCTCGTTGGTGAAGGGCCACATGGACGATAACTCGCAGTATGGCCGCGGAGAGAAGGGCGGAGGCGGTGGAGCGAGAGGTAGTGTGGAGGCTGGGATGATCTTGAATAGGCAATCGGTTGTAGAGGGGGATGCGGAGGAAGAGGTGTCGTCTGAATCGTAGTCGTTGGCAGGCTCGGATTGAGGGGGTGTCGTGGGGAGATGGTCAGGCTCAGGCGTCGATTCTGGCACGAAAAGGCTCTCCTCTGGTGGCAACCCCGGCTCTTGAGGACTCTCGAGTGATGTCACCTCCTCTTGTTCCTCCTCCGTCTCTTCATTTTGAGTCGACCCTTGGATCAACATCGGTTCTTCTTCTCCCTGTTGCCCCCCCATCTCATCATCTGAGCTCGGCATCACCATGTCGTCCGTATTTGGGTTGCCTTCCAGGGCTTCGGGCATACCAGGTTGCACCGAACCCAACCGCACCATGTGATACCGCGATTCGGACTCGGTGATATCCCAGAAGCAAGAATCCTCGCATCTTGCGCCCGCTGTCACAAACCCAGGACCAAATGCTTCCGCGTACGCTTTGCTCTCCTCGCCAGGTTTGTAATCGCACGACCTAATCTCGTGGCACGATCTTGGGTCGATGACTAAAGCGGCCCACGCGGCATGGGCCACGAGCCTACCGCTATCACATTGGCATAGCCTAGGTGTGCGCGCTGGATCTTCGACAGTCGGGCAATGGCCGATGGAAAGAATTCGCGCTGACGTTTCTAGCTGATGGAGGTCCCAGATATGAGTCAACCCTCCTATGGAGCTGCTGATGAGCCACCTGCCAGTGGGATCTGCGCCGGTATTATCAAAGGTTACCGAAGGGATGTTAAGAGAAGAGTGAAGCGTAAGAACGCGATCACAGCGTCGAAAATCCGGAGACTCTGGTGTTGGCCACGCGTCGTCGTCCTCGTCTTCTTCCAGATATGGTGACGAGCCAGCCAGACCGAAGGCCATGACGGTTACCTCGTGCGTGTTTGCGCTGATAGCAACCATCCTCGCCTCGGAATGAACAGCCAGCCCCCAAGCACTGCGACCCACATTTGCATGGAGGAATACCCGGGTATGGCCGTCCATATCGTGCGCACCCGGTCGCTCAGCGTGTTGCACCGAACGGCGAATCGCTGAGACCCAGTAACCGATTACGTCACCGTCGTCACAGGTAACCAGCAGGATCTCTTCCCGGCCGAGGTAGTCCACTAGGAGCCTGGTAATGGAGTGGGGATGTTCAGGGTCGATGGTATACCCGAGATTGGGGGCAGAAATGGGCGGATACAAGACTAGTGCTGGGTCCTTAACAGTTGGGAGGTGCTGGTGAGGAAAAGTGGGCTCGTAGATGTATATTTTATCGCTACAGGCCATGAAGTAGAGGTTGTACATGTGGGAGAGGGCTGTCAACTCGCATCGCCAATCTTTGACTTGTGGGAGCAGGTCTGGACGGAGAGCCCGCTGCTGTTCATTAGCTCATGTCGCCAAAGACCAGGTCCGATTGCAGTCGCGTCTCTTGACGAGGCATCCATGGAGCTTTCACTTACCGGCACCCTGCTCCTACCAGTCTGCACGCCAATCTGCTCACACGAGATGGGGATGTACATGTCGGCGGCGGCATGCTTGACAAGTCGTGAGGCGAGAAGCCAAAACTCAACCTGGACCACAGTTGCTGAAGGTAAGAGCAAAGTGCACTGGAGCAAGAGTTAGCGCCACTGTTGAAAGCTCGGGCTTATCGATAAGGAATACGCTCGGACCACATCTTCAATACTACGGCTGATCTCCGTGAATGATGGCCACCAATTGAGGTAATTACTGTGCACGAAGAGTGCCATTTTCACCCAATAGAGCTTTATACCTGTCTACCCAGAATAATACGACATAGTCCCATCACACTAATGGTGCAGAGACAGCTCCTGTGAATATCGAATCCTCGCGGAACCCATTATAACCCCCAAATGCCACCATGGCAAGCCCAGCCTACAAGATCTCGAAATCTATAGGTATCTCGAGCACCCAAACGCCGCCTAATGCTTCGCCGTAACCTTGTCGCCGGTGATCTTCTCGACCCACTCCTTGGCCCTGCATTCCGTTAGCACATATACACCAGTCCGCTGTACGAAGAGCACTTACACATCACCCAGTGCAACCATGCAGACCGTCTGCCAAACGCCGAGCCCAATGCGAGGAGCAACGCCACGGTACAAGCCCCTAATCCCGTTGTTCTCATAGATATACTTCGCCGTCGTCGCGACAGTCAACTTCTTTGGACGCTTCGGATCCTCCGTCTTGCTCTGCATCTCCACGCGGATAACCTCGATGGGCTGGTTCCACGCACTGAGTCCACCACCCAGCGCAGACGCAGTGATCTTCTCCACCACGCCCAACTTCTCGCCATGCTCCTTGCCCGTCATCTTCCTGATGCCCGTCTCGGCGACACGGGACAGGCCAAAGCGCGAGCCCCAGTTGGTGACCTGGCGCACGGCGACGGCGTTGACGCCCTTGTTGATGCCGCGGATGCCCTCGCGCCGCCAGATGTCCATGAACGTCTCCATTGTGCCCGGGGGCTTTTTGCCGGCGGCCGCGACCTTGTGCTTTGTGATTTCGACCGTCTTCATGCACGTGCAGAAGCCCATGGTGGCGTAGGCTTGCGCGAGGCCGCCCGTCATGCCGCCGCTGATGCCGGCGACGAAGTCGGGCGCGCCGCTGGCTTTGGCGAAGTATTCGGCTTCCGAGGCGACGAAGAGGAGGACGGCGCCCTTGGTGGATGCCTCGATCCAGGCCCAGGGGATGAGACCTTGGTAGACTGTGAAACGTATGCGTTAGCTTTGTTCTTCTAGCATCGTTGTATATGTTCCACTCGCGAACTCGCTCGTTCGGCGATCCAGAAGTAGTAGAAGCTAGGGGTGTGGGCGCACTCACATCCAAGGACACCACCTCGCGACCAAATACGCGCTATCGCTCCAGCGAAGCCATCGGACCTGTTGGCGGCCATGGTCGTCTTCACCACCTCAAGCGGCTGGCCGAGAGTAGTGACTCTACTCTCTATCAGCGCCCATCCCTCATACCCTCCCTCTCCCACATCACTACTTACTCGAACATGTTCAAGCCAGCGCCCACTACACACACCGTCAGCTCCAATCCCACACCAACCCTCCTACAGCTCCAGGTTAATACATACAAAGCAGATTACTCGGCTTCACAGGCTTCTTCGCCGGCTTGTCGTGCTGGACGGAGGTGCTCATCTTCCTGTCAATTGTCTGTGTGGGGGCCGGACCGAGGCAAAAGGGCGCGTCGTTCGCTGATGAGAAGCTGCAAAGCCAGGTATTCAACCTTGGAAAGTGTGGTGTAGGAGAACAAACGAATTCCCGGCAAGCGACGAAGAAAAGAATCCGGAGCTGGAAGCGGAACGGGGAGTCTGAGCGCGGGCCAGCAGGAGCCTGGATGACGCCAAGCCTTTATCTTTCGGAGCTGGCGGTGGGCCTCTCGTTCCGTGTAGCGCTTTCCGAACGATACGTCAGCTTGCAGTGGGTTTTGGGATGTTGCTTTTTCAGCGGAATAAGCAATTGGACAGCGCGCGATAAAGGTCCAGCGACTTCGCGATGTATCCACACAGTAGGAGACTGTTGATACCTCAACAATGAATAAATTTTTGGGCGTATGCAAGGCAATGTCGGTGCATACGATAGCAGCGGCTCCCCAAGAGCTCCCAACAAAGCCGCAGCCGCGGTCCACTCTCACCGCCATCGGACATTGGATGGGCACCGAGTATTGACTCTGCCCTCACTCAGGTACTAATTTCACTTGCTTTGAGTAAAGTAAGCCGATGTAGGAGTACAAGCTTACATTACTTGTAGGACTTGTCGGGAGTTGAAGCCTTTCAAGAAATAATATGCAGTACTGCGGCTTTCCACGTCCGACGGAATAGTCAGGTTCTGACTTGTGATAATGGGCACTCCTAATTGGACTCACAGGGCGTTATGGGCTACTTAGCCCATTGAAATATTTTATCGGACGTGGAAAGGCGCAGTATGCAGTATAACGCAATAATGGCTGGGCATGAATAACAAGCCACCCCGAGCGTGCATTCGGCAACCGAATACACCAATATGTCGGACCGCCAGACCCACAAGCTGGGCCAGAGCGCTAAGAATCCGCTTACCAAAATTATGTACGACAATTTCGCAAGGCACGCTGCTTTGAGTGAAGTTGAGAATTCGAAATTTTTGGCGGTGTCTGCTGTAATGCTACAGAAAATGTCCAGAACATGATATCTCGATGCAGGCTGATACACCGAAACGCTTCCGTCCCTATCCGCACAAGCCCTAATCTATTGTAGTTGTTACACAGAAACTCTCAGTGGTGACCTCTGCATCGCTCGACTCCACCCCCTCATCTCTCCCTTTATCAGTTTACAAAGTCGCGCCGACCAACTTGGCGTATGCCTCGGTGCTGAAGGACTTGGGTCGCTCGATGGGAGCGCCGACAGCGCGGTCGATGATGAGCTGAGGAAGGACTCCAAGCGCGCGGGACACACCGAAGAGAACAGTGTAGTAGCCCTGCTCGGTGAGGCCGTAGTATTGAAGGAGGACACCGGAGTGCGCGTCGACGTTGGGATAGGGGTTCTTGGTCTTGCCGTGCTCGGTGAGGACGCCGGGGGCGATCTTGTAGACCTGGCTGACGAGCTTGAACATTGGGTCATCGGGCAGATGCTTCTGGGCGAACTCGCGCTGGGAGACGTAGCGGGGGTCGGTCTTGCGGAGGACGGCGTGACCGTATCCAGGGACGACCTGGCCAGCCTTGAGAGTAGACCACAGGTAGTCCTTGATGGCCTGGTCGCTGAGGTCATTGCCAATCGCCTTCTTCATCCTCTGGAGCCAGACGAGCACTTCCTGGTTGGCCCTGTAATTTGTTAGCCAATCATGATTCCTCTCGTGCTTAGTGACACTTACAATCCGTGGAGTGGGCCGGCAAGGCCGTTCAGACCGGCAGCGAGGGACAGGTATGGGGAGCTGAGAGCGCTGCCGACCAAGTGGGTGGTGTGCGCGCTGACATTTCCACCCTCGTGGTCGGTGTGGATGGTAAGGTACAACCTCATGAGCTCAACAAAGTCCTTGTTCGCGGAGAAACCGAGCTGGTTGGCCAGGTTGTAGGCGTAGTCCTTATCCTTCTCAATCGGCGCAACCTTGCCATCCTTGTAGATATTGCGGTAGATCTTGGACGCGATGGTTGGGAGCTTCGCGATGAGGTTCATTGAGTCCTCGAATGTGTGCTCCCAGTACTGCGACTTGTGCATTCCCTTAGCATACGCCTTGGCGAAGTTCGACTCGTGCTCGAGCGCGGTGACAGCGAGGGAGAACTGGGCCATTGGGTGGAGGTCATTGGGGCAGCGGTCGATAAGCTCCTCGACGAAGCTCGGGACATCGGAGCGGGCGGCCCAGTCGGCGGAGAGGTCGCGGACTTGCTGCTCGCTGGGGACCTCGCCGGTCAAGAGAAGCCAGAAGAGACCTGCACAATTAGCAAATGTCTGGAGCTCGTGTTAGAAAGACATACCCTCAGGTAGAGGCTCGCTGCCACCGGGGGCCTTGGGAAGCACTTGCTGGCACTCGGGAATCTGTGGAGAGTTAACATTAGCTTTTTCAATTGGTATGAAGCTTCACATACGGTCTTTCCACGGAATCGGATACCCTCTTCAGAGTCTAGGACGGATCCCTAGAAATTGTAAGCTTATCTCTCCAAGCCATGTGTCTCTTTAATTGGCGCATACCTCCCACACGAGCGACTTGATACCACGGGCACCACCGTAGACTTGGTCAAGAGTGACCTCGCCGATGACTTTGCTGCCATGCTCTCTGCGATCCTTCGTTAGTCCTGGCGCTGCCCGCGGGGTGATATTGATGCGCATACTTCCGGAGCCTCTTAATCTTCTCAATCTCACCAGGGAGCTTCGCGGCAAAAGTCTCCTTCAGCGTCTGCAATATCGACCGTTAGCGAACATCGCATTGGATTTGACGGAAAGCGCGAACCTGGGTCTTTCCTGTGGAGTAGCTGCGGAAGCCATTGAAGACGGCAGCAGACCGCAGGGGAGCAGCAGACGGAATGGAGCGCAAAGCGCTCTTGCTCAATCGCAAAGCGGAAGCCATTGTTGATGGAGGTCAGATGGGAGGGTTGGGAGTGAAGTGGGCAGGCGGAGGTGTTGGGAAAAAATGCTGCCGGAATTGAGCTCGATAATGCAGCACGGACGTCATCCGCGCTTCGCTCGCTCGCCGCCGCATACTCGGGGAAACTGGCAACTGGGTCCCCTCTCTCGCCGACGGCTTTCGAACTGCACTGCGTGGCATATTTGGGCTTACGCAGGAACATGCCTGACTACCGGGCATGCATTCTCCGAGGTTTTTCAAAAATTATTTCGTTCACACCGCCAACGCTATCTGTTCCATCTCTCGCTACTCAACCGCTTCACAAAACCAAGAGCGAGTTCCTTATCAGTGACCGTGTCTCCACCCTCCCATCTTTCCTGCGGTGCAAATTACATTATATGGAGATCTGAGCGATTAAAAATTTGTAACATCCAACGAGTTGCAGATTTGGGTTGCGATTGTCGGTCCGGGCCTTACATAATTAGTGCCTTGGCCTTAGCTAGATCCTGCCGAACCTTCAGCTGCGACGATCCAGCTTCATCACACGCATCACCCAACCACCCGCGTTTGGTGCCATTATATCCAGATCTGCTCTCAGCATCAGAGAAGCCTTCCACCAACTTATTAGCCGCTCTTTGGTCTCCTATCACAGACGCCGCTGCCACTGCCCGCCGTGTCAGCTCGCGCAATCTATCACCTCACCTAGCTCGCGCCTGTAGGTTAAAAAGCGACTCCCAACTCGCTCCAAGAAGCGCAACCCAGCACCTACCTTCTGACCGCCTGCGCCTGCATCAACTCGATCAACTGGTTGCCTTCGTGCTAGTGTGCTACTAGACCATCCTGCCCTGGCTCTTGCTAGACAATCGAGTGCAACACTCTTGTATCACGGCGCGTTTGCCACCCCGGATCTCCCACTGGCATTGAGCGCATCACCATTCATCGCTTCAGACCTTTCCTTCTTTCCTATCATCAGTCTGACCTGGTGCACCTAACCTGTCATGGCAGCGATGGAGGAACTGGGGGCGTTGTTGCAGTCTCTGCAAGCACTGAAACCGCCAGGCGTTACGAAGACCACGATCGCATCCATTACCGCCACGTGTGTCGAGAATGTACAGGTATGCCGGCCTCCAGATCACCGCGACGTCCGCTATACATCGAGCACCTACTGAAACTTAACCCTGCGTCTAGTCCGATGCGATCATCGTCCAAAAGATTGTTCAGCAGTTCGCAAACAGCCTGGACACCCATAAGCTAGGTGTGCTATATGTTATAGACTCGGTAACCCGTCAGTGGCTGGAGAAGGCGAAGAAGGCCGGGCAGGCCATCTCTAAGAACGCTGCGCCAGGAACGTTTGCTTCAGGCGTACAGCAGATAACCGACGTGCTCCCGCACTTGATCACCAACATCGTCCAATGCGCACCAGAGAACCAGAAGGAGAAGATCTCAAAGCTACTCGACATCTGGGAGCGTGGGCAAACATTCCCTCTGGAGATGCTTGCTGGCTTCAAGCGGCAGTTGATCCCAACCAACAGTAAGACTGGCGACAGCCACCCTCACGCCTGCTCTCTCCTGACCCATCTGACTCAATAGTTGCAGACTCTAATCCGGCGCCCGCTACTCAATCGCAAGTATCCGGGCCTGCTGGCCCTACTAACCCACAGGCTGTAGCTCCTCCTGTCCCCGTCGCAGTCGCTGGCGCGTTGCCCACAGACCCAAACGCCATGCTCGCATCACTTGCCCAACCACCAGCTCAACTTAACGCGATGCCTGCGGTACCACCGCCGCCAGTTCCTTTTGCGAATAATATGTTTCCTCCGCCACCACCGGGTTTCGTGGCTCCGCTACCGGCTGCCACCAATGGACAGTCTGCTATGCCTTCCTTGCCACCGGGAAGTGAAGTGATACTTGGCCAGATCATGCAGGCAGTGGGTGCCGGGACTATAACCACAGACCAAGCTCAGCAGGTCATTGCTATGATGCTCCAGCAGAATGGCGGGCTGCCTGTGCTGCCGCCACAGCCCCCAGTTGTATCTCAAGCTCCTCCCGCCACTGCTCAGAATGGAGTCCCGCAGAATCAACAGACAACAAGATTTGAACCAGAAGGCTTTAGGCCTCGAGACCGCAGCCGATCGCCTGATTACGACCGGCGTCGGCGCTCTCCTCGTAGATCACCACCAAATCGCCGCGAGAGTCCCACATATGGTGTGTATGACCCCAATGCAGGAGCCGACTCCAACAACATGAATCGTCAAGACCGCGGCGATCGCGGCCGCGGTCGTGGTAGGAATCGAGGTGGTCGTCAAGATCGCAATGAGTATCGTCAGCGTACACCACCGCCCCGAAGGCAGCCCAGTCCAGCTGGCAACGCCTATCGTGGGACAGCACCTAAGTTCATTGACCGGGACAATACTCTGCCACGTGACCACATCAAGGTTCTCAGTCGCACGTTGTTCGTAGGCGGCGCAGGGGGTAATGAGAGTGAGATTAGGGCCATCTTCGGTCGATATGGTCGAGTGCAGACCTGCATCGTCAACCAGGAGAAGCGACATGCATTCGTCAAGATGCTGACACGACCGGACGCCGTAGCTGCGAAAGAGGCCATGGACAACATCCAGGACCCGTCAACTCTGTCAAAGGCTCGTCAGGTAGGTCGGAATCTCACGCTTTATAGGTCGATACTAACTCCGGCAGACTCGATGGGGTGTGGGCTTTGGACCTAGAGAATGTAGCGACTACACTACCGGCATTAGCGTGATCCCAATCTCCCGGCTTACCGACGCTGACCGCAAGTGGGTCTTGACAGCAGAGCACGGTGGCACAGGTGGAATCCCGCTCGAAGGCGGTTTGGTCATTGAAGAGCCGGATATCGAGATCGGCGCGGGTGTATCATCAAAGGGTAAGTGATGTCGTTTCCTCCAACAAGACCACAGTCTAATAATTCCCAGCTATTAGCCGACGCGTTCCCCAGGACTCTGGGCGTGGTCGCGGGCGAGGAGGAGGTTTTGGTGACCGTGGCGGCTTGGACAGCGGACGAGGCCGATTTAAAAATGACCGTCCCAATCACCACGAGCCTCGTCAAGAGCAGCGACACGAGCCTGCCGTTGCGGTTCCCCCGGCTATTCCAGGATTCGGATTCCAACTCCCTGGATTCTAGGCGTTGCCCGTTAGCCCAGGCTTGTAAGAGTTTTGTAGGAAGAGGTGCGGCACAGCACATCTGGGACAAGTATCTGGACCTTCATTGAGACTTCCATCGTCTCCTTTAGCGACAGGTGGTATCATCGAATTTCGACAGCTCTACCCAAACCAACATGGTCTGGTGGGGTGTCCCGGGGATTATTAGATTCGGCGGCTGATTTGCTTGCACACTGTATTGCATGGCAGGGCGTTGCGGTACCACAGACGGCGAGATTCGAGACCTCGGCGTGCAGTTTATGCTAGTTCGCTCTGCGGCAGGCTGGCCCCCGCGCATGTACAAGTAGCACGATAGTATGTCTCTCGGGCGAGACATTGCATGCATGGCTGGCGGCGGCTGTCTTCTCTTCACAGAAAAGTTTGGTAGATCAATCAATACGTTACTTGGACATTGTAAATGGGTTCTATGGATGCTGTGCAGAGTGATGTTTTGTCTAATGTTATGGACAACAGATGGTAGAAAGAGCCGTGTGCCATGAATGCTATGGATAGCACACTGCAGCCCTACAGCGTTTCATGATGCACCCACACGATGCAGATTCGCGCGCCCCTGCATATCTTGTACCTCGACACGAGACTTCTACGTCCCCAGCTCCATATACCCGGTCAGCTCGCTTACGCCTCTCCCACCACCCCTCACCCACCTATCGACCGACACCCCACTCTACTCATTATCCCAGCTCAGATCAAACCTCCCCTCTGCATTCCTGTACTCCCGCAGCCCCGTGACTACTTCCTCCGCACTCCTCGCCTCCAGCAGTATGCCTCTGTTGTTCTCGGCGATGAAACCCGCGCCCACAGCGTTGTTGACCCACGAGAGCAGGCCGTCCCAGTAGCCGTCGACATTGTAGACGAGCACGGGCATGCTGTGGATGCCGAGTTGGTTCCAGGTTGTGACTTCCATGAGCTCTTCAAGGGTTCCTGGGGGTGATTGTTAGCGATTGCGTCGGAAAGGGCAAAGAAAGTTTAGCATGTGGATAGGAGGGATGGGATGGGGAGAAAACGCACCATAACCGCCCGACAGGGCGACGAAGCCGCCGCCGGGCCCGCCGGCAATGACTTCCTGCGCCATCATGTGCTTGCGCTCGTGCATGGAGGAGACGACGGTGGTGCGGCCGAAGACGTTGGGGTCGATGAGGGTCGCTTTTGGGTTGGCCGGGTCGGCGTTTTGCTCGTACTTGACCAGGGGCTGGGGTATGATGCCTGGGGCTGTGTCAGTCTCTGCTTCCTTATCTTCTCTTGTGTATGTGTAGGTGTCGGGGTGGTGGAATACAGGGACGTGTCTAGACGTACCGTGGACGGCGTCAGGTCCCGAGAGCGAGACGAGCGTCTTGGCTACTTCGCCCATGATGCCATAGGTGCCGCCGCCGTAGACGAGCTTGATGTTTGCGGCGTGGAGGGCGCGCGCGAGCCCTCGCGCGGCTTCGAGGTGCTTGGGCGAGGTGCCCGGGGAGGCGCCGCAGAAGACGCATACCACGGGGCGGTTCGTGGCAGTGGGGTTTGTCATTTCGGCGGGCGTGGGCGTCTCGCTGGTGCTAGTAGTCTTGCTAATCTTGGGAGTCTGTCTGTACGAGAAGGTCTGGAGGAAGAAGGCCTTTAAAGACGTGTGGGATTTGGGTTTGTCGGGCCTGGTGGTTGGGGAATTGAAGTAATGCATGGGTGGGGGTTGTGTGGGACTTGAATGAGTGGGTATGATGCAATCAGGCAATGGTTCACCGCCAAAGGGCTGGATTTGTGCAATTGAAGTGGGAGAGTTTCTGGAGGGCAAATTCACACGATGGGAGGGAAGTAGGACAGCTTATATGCGGCACACAAGACGTCGCGCATGATGGACATTATCTCTGGCGGAGGGTGAAGGAGGTGGTACAGCAATGCAGGGACGCGACAACCCAAGCCAGCGGGCCTGCAGCTGATCTCGCAGGGTAAAGCTCGTGGCGCCAATCGCAGGCCGCCATTCTTCCTTCACGTATCGCCTAAACTCCATTGAGAAGGAGGCTTGGCGTAGCGACATAGACCGCGGTCGTAGAAAATCCGGAGCCGTCCGTTTTTGCGCTGCACCTGCAACTGTGACTCTGAGCTCTGCCATCGCATCCTATCAGGACGAACAGAGTCAGCAGAGCGCAGATATGCCCGAGGCACGAGAGGAACAGCAGGCCGGTGGGAGCGTGAGTCAACCCAAGGAAGACCTCCGCGGCCGTCCATGACCCCAATGGTTTCCCCCGCAATTCAATGGAGTGAAGGCTGACGAGACGCGGTAGCTGATACGCACGCTCGTCCAGAGCGTCGGCATCTTCTTCCTCATCCAGTTCGCGAGCAAGCAGTTCCTGCCCCAGCCGCAGACAACCGCCTCGACCGATGCCGCGAAGGGCTCTGTCGTCCCCAACACCAACGCCAAAGTCGCCATTCCGGCCTTTGAGAACCGCCCCCACCGCCTCGATAAGGATGCACAGTACAGCCATATACCCAACACCATCGCGCCCATGTGGCCCGTTGGCACCGAGCTCGACATCTCCATGTACATATCGCCGTCCCTCGCCATGCCCGCGTTGAAGAGCATGAGCAAAGACGCCTTGTTGATCGACGAGAAGAACTTCAAGTTTGGCGACTACAAGGAGAACAGGGAGATACACGCCGAATTCAAGCTTCCCAAGGCAGCGCAGAACAACGCGACGCTCTTCGCGCACTTCTACGTCGCCCAGAGCGGCAGCGTCCTCGACCCCACGGCACCCGGCTACGACGTAACAAAAGCATACCACTTCATCCGGCCCCTGACGCAATACCACGCGAAGAAGAAAATCTCCAAGACGCGCAACCTGCTCTCCGACCTCCCCGACACTGTCGAGAGCGAAGAGGAAAAGAAGGCCCCCAAGATCATCGCATCCTACTACCACCCCAACTTCACCCTCAGCCTGATCCCGGACTCCGGCGTCGTAAACTTCCCCTCGATGCACCCCGGCCCGCGCGACTTCTTCCAGCTCGACGCCACCGGCTCGCGCGACGCGACCGGTCAACATGGCTGGTACTACCCCGTACTCTTCCCCAACACCTTCTGGCAGCTCAAGAAGCACATGATCGAGCTCAACTCCACCGTCACCAGTGTCCCCTTCAACGTCAAGCTGAACAACCTGGCAAACTGGAAATTCAACATCTACGCCTCCATGGAGGCCAACATCCGCGCACAAGCCGCCGCAGCTGCAGCAGGCCAGTCCTCCCCCACGGGCGGCGACGGCTCCGAGATGGAGATGTTCAAGGAGATCTTGATCGACTCCAATTCCTATCTACTGGCGATAACGGCGGTCGTGAGCGTCTTCCACATGATCTTCGAGATGCTGGCGTTCAAAAACGACGTGCAGCACTGGCGCAAGAAGAAGGACAACGTGGGCACGTCGGTGCGCACCATCCTGGCCAACGTCTTCATGCAGGGTGTCATTTTCCTCTACCTGCTCGACAACAACGAGAACACGTCTTGGATGATACTCTTCGGCCAGGGCATGGGCATCGCTATTGAGGCGTGGAAGATCACCAAGACGGTCAACGTGCGCGTGCGCCCCACCGCGCCGGGCTCTTTCCTGCCCTACACCGTCGTCTTCGAGGACAAGCACGTGCTCAGCGAGACGGAGAAGAAGACGCAGGAGTACGACGAGATTGCGTTCCGGTACCTCTACTGGATCGCCGCGCCGCTGCTCGTTGCATACGCCATCTACAGCTTACTCTACGACACGCACAAGTCCTGGTACAGCTTCATCATCACGACGCTGGTGGGAAGTGTGTACGCCTACGGCTTCCTCATGATGGTGCCCTCGCTGTACATCAATTACAGGCTCAAGAGCGTGGCGCATATGCCGGGCAGAGCCATGACGTATAAGTTTCTGAATACGTTCATTGACGATCTTTTTGCGTTTACGATTAAGATGCCGACGCTGCATAGGTTGGCGACGCTGAGGGATGATGTTATTTTCTTCGTGTATTTGTATCAGACGTGGGTTTACAAGGTTGACTACAGCAGAGTCAATGAGTTTGGGCAGGGCGGCGATGACGAAGAAGACGAGGGAGAGAAGCTGACGGAGGCGGAGAAGAAGGAGAAGGACATTAAGAAGGTGCTAGGGGAGAGGGATGGCAAGGCTGGGGAGACGAGCGAAAAGGCGGAGGCTGTCAAGGCGAGTGGGAGTAAGAAGGAGCAGGGGCGGAAGAGGAAGTAGACGGCATGGCCCTGTCTAGGTCATTAGGTTGGGATGTACAGAGGACGGAGTATCACGACGCGCCGTTGGGATTTAGACTACACGTATCAATACCACATATGACGAAGATGGTGCGCTCTTCCGGTGCACGTACCGCTAACCAAACACTATGCAGAACCATCTCAACCCACCTCTATCGAAGCCGGTCATGCGAGCGAAGAAGCGAAGAAGATGACAAAGCAGAGTGGTTCGATGGGTATATAAAGCCTTCTGTCTCCAGCCCAGTGCTGCTTTTCTTTCTCCACACTGAGCGAGTGCGCGAGCGGGGCTCTAAAACCCCTCACGCTACAGATATGTGGATCCTGGGGTGAGGGATCAAACAAGTTGTTTACATTCCATCATGGATTCGTATGCGGCGACCAGAAAGTCGAACTCGAGTCGCTGATGGAGCGACTTCGTCTTCCCCTTCTTCTTCTTCTTCTTCTTCTTCTTCTTCTTCTTCTTCTTCTTCTTCTTCTTCTTCTTCTTTCACACTTCCCTGGGGTGG
>JAFHBV010000306.1:0-44316 GCA_019022785.1 Pseudomonodictys pantanalensis | reverse complement strand
GGGATACGCTTCTCGATCGCGACTTCCTAAAGGTTCCTGTGCGCGAGGGGCGGTGATCGACCGATGGCAAGCAAGGCACGCCTGCCTGCGCACGCCACTAAGGCATATGCACGCCCGCAGCCGATAACAATCAAGTGACTTCATTCGACCAATTGATGCAGCTCACGGCTGCAGCCCCGACGCCCCGGTGCCTTACCCTTGGGTACGCGGTGTCAAGACTTGATGTTTAACCGTCCTGATACGATTCACCTACACAATAGGCTTTCACTGGCTCGCCAGCCAGCATTCGCTAATGCTTTCCAATGTCTCGGATCTCTTCAAGCTCCTGATTTTGAACAGACTGGGATCAAACTCTTAAGTGGACCCAGCAGGGACTGTGGACCCTGGAACGAGGTTTGTATGGATTCGCTCATGGTGCATCGCAAAATGATACTCATTCATCTACCTCAAGGGGATAATATTACTCCGAATGCGGCCCAGCATTCAGTTGACACCTAGCCTGTGAGCTAGCTAGTGACCCTGACCAAAGGAGTTGCAGGTAGTGTAGCAATCGGGAAAGGCGGTCGGGCGTTACCCGGCTGTGTCGCGGCGCAAAAAGGTATTGACGCGGCTCTTGGGTACAGTTTCTTCAAGCCCAGCGCTTCTATGGTCGTATTCATTCAGTTGCGGGGAACAAATGTGTCAGTGAGTAGGGCCTCGGCGGAGGACCTTGCTCCGCTTGATCGCCAGATGCGCTTAATGTTATCGCCGTATGCATCGATCACTCGAAGCAGATCTTCTGATGATTTGGATTTTGGTATTTTCGTATCGAATGGGGAACGCACCGGCGCTAATGACGCATTCTTTGGAGACTAGCATCCCTGACCCAAAGTTGCTTCGGCAACCCAAACTTTCTTGCACTAGAGGAGGCTCATTTCAAAATTACGTATGCTTTGTGCGACAGTTGACGATGGAATGCAGAAAAGCGGTGCAAAGTGGCTTGGCTTCATGAAACACTACGTCGCCGAAGGTCGGCGCTTAAACAGCCATGGGACTGACAGGCGGCAATTTCAGCTTATATTCCGAGCATCTCCCAAAGATCTGGTAGCGACAGAAGTGGAATAAGGATTTTTAGATTGTGTTTGCCGTAAATTGAAGTGTAGAAAGGAGGCACAGTTATCAGCCTCCCAAAATTCTACCCGTCTTATGCGGTTGCGGCAACTGTCACACGTCTCAGTATCCCACCAGTGGATGAAGTGGCTTTTTCGGAAAACAAATATCGGGCGCTTAACTAGCTTTTTGGGTTGAGAACGAGCTCTAAGATCTGCCAGGCTGACAAGATGCGGCGTGGATGGATGTGGCTGTACGCCAGGCTTTGTCGAGTGGGAGACCCGTCAGCTTTACCACCTTTGTCCTGTTTGGGAGATTGGTTTTCGTGATATGGTGACCAGAAGGCCATTTCTAAAGTCTCTCGGGTTAATTTGAACGACTTGACTCGGATCATGTGTAAAACCGAACGGTGAAGCCTCATTCATCGGCCGCCTTCATCCGGACATCCTGCTTTTTTCGAAGCCAACATCCGACGTTTGAGAGGATATGCGCCGCTACATATTCCAAATGACAGCAGCAGCATCATTCCAATGCAACCATGGCATGTTCGCACCAAGCCGTCTTGAGAGCTGCGATTGAGCAAAGCACTAAGGCCTATTGATTTGCTTCAGAGCGAGACCAGACAAGAAGATCCAATCATCTCTTCGGTTAGCAGTGCGCCAACATTGAAGCTGGTAGATTATCCTGGAATCTCCTGTGCCGCTCGCTGTTTGCTAGTGCCGGCTAGGACTGCCTTGAGCTTTTGAGTGGTTTCCAGAGCAATCGGAGGAGCAGTTGTGAGGGCTCCTGGGCAACTCTGGGGTCCTGTACCCTAAGTTATTATCCTGATAAGTTTTTGGTATTTTGAGGCAGCAAATGATATCGGAATACGAGTACATGGCATCAGTGATCTCAGAATGGACCGGAAAACGTACGTCGCGATTATCCATTCCCTTCATCTTTGAACATATCTCATTTGCATCAAGCTAGGTATCATGAGTGCTCGAACGCCAGCGATTGGATGCCAATGTCCGCATCACCTTCGGATGCACACCCGGTGCCACCGATGAGAGTCGAGCCAAGATGTTATCAGCTGCAGAGGTTGGGCAACGTCAACTCAGGTGACATTTTCCATTCTCCTAGCCTTCGGCTGCTTTGGTGCCTCACTTCCTTATCGGCAAAGGGGATAGGTTTCAATCTCAATCCGAAACCTGCTGGTAGCTCCCAAGGTCTCCACCCGTTCGCCCTCCAGCTCTGCAGGGCAATATCCTCTTTGGGTCATTGATGGCGTGATGAAGAATCGTCATGTAGCCTTACGTCAAGGAAAATGACCAAACAGGAGAAACAGAGCAAATGGAGAAGCGAGATTCCCAAGGGTTGATGCGGCCTCCTGACAAAACTTCTTTGCGGAAGTCGTGCCTTCCTAAGGAGACGAAGCGACAAGGCCACCTTGCAGGGCGTCCGCACCTGGCACTTATATGCACGATAGATATCATTTCAGAGGGTCCAACAAGCATGCCACACAGGAAACCGGAGGGATCAGGAGCATGTGAGTTGCTGTAACGACTGACTCAAGGTAGGTATATTTGGGAGGAAGTGTGTAAGTTGACGATGTAACCACCAACGAACGCCGTTGAAAAGACAAAAAACATAGCGTGTACGCAAGCGGCAAAAAGTTCACCCCTGAAGAAGTCCTCCATAGTCTCAATATGAACGAACAACCGCCTTTGCCCTGTCCACCGGCTTTCGAAGCACAACAATGCAGTGAATTCGCGGAGGAACCGTCCCATTGGATTTGGATCAGGGCTTAAGGGAGTCAGAATGGATCAGCGTCCTCGCCGGGCAACCTAGAGAGCGTCTTATCAGTACCCTAACGACCATCACGGAAAGAAGGGGTAGGAACGCACGTAGCAGTTTTCGCAAACACCATAAACCATATTTACGGGTCCGTGTGCGAGACTCTCGTCGAGATAGTTGGGGCACCGGTAGGTGTCAGATGCGCCTCCCCGGGCGCCAGTGCCTTGAGCTGAAGAGCTTGCTCCGGGAACACCTTGGGACGGTTGCTGTTGAGCGGGCATCTTGCTAGACAGCGACTTGGGAATGTTATGTATTCGGATGAGTTCGGATGAGTTCGGATGCAGAATGGAAGTAGTAGTTGATAGGTCTGAGGAAAGTCGGATAGAGAGGCTGTGGAGGTAAATGTCAGAGCAGTGAAGCAGCGTGTCTTTATAGTCGCACAACGGGTATCTCTTCAGCAACGTCTGTGCCGCAAAGATGACAAAATGTCGACATGACTTGACAATGAGGCGCACCGCCCCAGGTGAGAGACAAATATCAGGCCATTGTGCTGGGTTGCCATCCCAGCTAGCTCACTTAGAAGGGTGTTGACATAGAGAGATAGTGAAAGAAACCCGATCGACGACGGGCACAACGCCACAATGGCATATGCTCACTAGCCCTGACGAGTTGTGGCACGGCAGATGTGTGACCCGAAGCTCTCTCAAGGCAGTTCCCGAGTGAGCTCATGTTTGGTTGGCCCCGAGTGAGATTCATCCTAGTTCCGTGCTCGCTCTACTCTGCCTCGTAGAGCATTTGAAATTGGCACTTTCAAGACTTCTACGCTAGAAAGGGAATAGATAAATGCTCGAGTACGAGTCTCCACGAGTCTCAGTGGTAGCCGATTTCCTGGGAATCATCCAGCTTTTGATAGGAGCGTCAGCATTGGCCAACCAGAACAATCAACCAACACGACGTAGACGACCTGGGATCACCGAGACGGTGATAGGTCAGTGAGCCGTGCCTGTACAGTGATAGTAGCCAAAGCATTTTTCTTTCTTTCAAACGGTATGTTACAGCATAGGAAAATATGACTGACAGAATTCCGTACCGTTGCAAACGCCCCCAGCCACAGAGCCGCAGGAATGTGGCCCAGCAGCGAGCTAGCCTGTGGCTTCGGGACGTACTTCAGCAAGGCATACACAGTTTCAAAAGGCCAAACAAGTCTCACAGTGTATAAAATTGTATGTGAGTCCTCCGTCAGCGCCCGAAGATGGTACTCGCCCCGGACTATACGCCGTGCCACCCAGCTCACGATCAACCTCATTGTTCGGGGCAGAGCATTCCAAGTCTCCGTGGCTTTGGTCAGCGGCGTAAGATGCCCATACATACAACCTATGTGGGACAGTACGGCATGTAGAAAGGCGTGAGGGAGATGGTCTAGGACCTTCAGGTGGAGGCTCATCGAATTGCGGTGGTGTTGAAATAAGGAAACTGGCCCCACATTTGTGGATTTGGATTAGGGTGCTGTTGCTTAATAAGCACTCTCTGCTATCAGCACGTGCCCAGCCGCTTCCCAGAACGGAAGCGATGGAATAAAGGCAGGTACGCGTGTCTCGAGGAGAGCAAAGAGTCCTGAATACTCTCGGGATGCTATTTCACTACCTTTATTCTCTGCGGTCTCATCTCCAACTTTCTCTTTCTCGCAAGAACCTGGTGCCACGAGCTGTTCAGTCTCATCTCTTTCCCCACCGGCTGTTCACCGAGGACAAAACTGCACCTTTTTTTCTAGGCTGCACACTACGATAATCTGGACTCTTTGACCGCTACTCCATGACATGGTTTCTTCGGTTATTGAACGACATCTGGAAAATGCTTGCTCAGAGGTTCGAACGCGATAAGAAAATGGAGGTGATCGTAGCTCCTCCCGTCGTCCAGGAACTGAGCTGGCAGAAGAAGCGTGCGCCCATTGGTATCTCTCGCTTACTTGCTCAGGTCGTGTTTTCTGGATTATAGCTCTCCTTGAGCGGCTTGTTGATCAGACGTTTTCGAGGTGAGGGTGCAGACGCCTCCTAGTAGTTGCTATCTCCTTGCCAGCAACAGGAGGCTATAGGTTTGAAAACACGATCATTAGGACGGGGCTCCGTGCTTGATCGTGCGGGTGGATCGCTGGCAAGCTAAAAGCAAGCCCTCCCTTTGGCGTCACCGCCAATGTATGTTGCTCCTCGACAGCACGCTCCGTCGCTCCGTATCAACGAGGACCTAGCTGCCGTGCAGCCGGCGGCGTCCTGTACATACAATAAGCGGATCGAGGACCCCGCTGAGGCTCTCCGATAGCGAGTCAAGCTTCACAGGGCGCCTAGGCGAGGGCGACGTCTTACAGGATTTTCGCCCCGTACGCGCTATCGTTGTGCGTGCTTGCGGAGACTGTCATTTGGAGACTCGCAGCAACGGCCGAGGTTAAGGAGCAGCGAAATCAGGCTGCCCGCTGCGCTCTTCAGGTACCACTGTGGTACGGCGGACTGGAGCTCTTTGCAGTAGCCTGAACATGACGAACGATGCTCCTTGCTGACGCTGGCTGGCGGTGACGTTCTGCCCCCCCCTAAGCACATGAGCCGAAAAGGGACCGTCGCCGATGCATGCACCTCTGCACTGGCTCACGTGCGCGTCGCATTGCCATGCAGAGGGTTCCTCAGCTTCCTCGGTCAACGGGAGAAGAGATCACTGGCAAAGCGAATCGCGGTCCGCCAGACGGTGGCAGCGGCAAGTGAGAGCTGATATGGAAAGGCAAGGCGATGTCGACGAGCAGTGAGCTGCAGGTAGGCTTCCAAATTGCAGGAGCGGCGATGCTGCGCCTCGGTGGTGGTCTCAGAGGCGTGGGGGAAGCGGATGGAGCGATTGATATGACATCTACTAGGTATTCACTCGTTATCCAAAGGAAAACCCGGCGGAGCGGATCTGCCAAGCTTCAACCCACACCCTTTCATCTTGATCACGGCGACCACTTGGCTTGGGCACCTGGCCAGCGCTCCCTCATCCTCATCCTAGCATCCCAGGCCATGCAGCTACAACATGCACGGCACACTGACCTCCCGCCCTCGCCAGCAGCAGTGACGATGTCATCGGTGCTGCTGAGTAGGATGCCTCTTCACAGCATCTAGGCAAGCCTGCCAGCAATACGTCGTGGCGACCGTGCGCTTGTAGACCTTGAGCAACCCTCAGCAGCTGCCCCCTCCTATTTCCCTCTCTCTCGCCCATCCCGAGCGAGCCATCGACGCTGGCGTGTCTTGTGATGAGCGTCGTCCAGCGCTGATTTACGTACAGCGCCCTTACGATTCGCCAGAGGCTGCTCCTCTGGGCAGTTCGTGACCGCAGACAGGCGGCTCTCGCGAGCGCACGGTAGCCGGGCGCCAGTGGTTGCTCTGCGGTTTGGCTTGCCTGGCGTAGAAGCCGCCTTGTTCCATACAGATTCGGTGCAGCGCAACGGCTCCCTAGTCTCCAACTCTATCTCTCTTCGGTCGGCTCCGTAGGCGGCTGGCGCACGCCATTTGTCACTCAGCATGAAGCTATCGGGCAGTGGCAGAGGTGGCTTTGCCAAATGCCAAAGGCTGGAGATTCGCACGCCGAAGAACCCCACACAACGGCGGCGAATGGCCTCGAGAGGGCATGATGTTACATCGCGCTTCTTCGCTTCATGACCCTGGAAATGCACGACGGAGAAGGCTGGATTAGCCACCAATCAACCTGCGTGCTTGTATGATCTTCCGGAGGCTAGCTCGGAGTGGACTGTGAACGGCCTGTTGCGAGCTCCGCTAGCAGGGGCCTTCAAGCTTCAACGAAGCCGGGGTGGATTCAAGGGTGGTAGGGGCTCCTGCATCTTCAAGGTCTTGCCACAGAGCCCGATGCTTCGGCATGTTCACGCTCGCAGGCACTCCATCCCCCAGCATCCAAAAGGCCGCGGCAGGATGCACGCTAGGATACAGTGAGTGGTCATCTTGAGATGCAACCCCTTGGCGAGCGACCAGTGCCCCGTCCCGCCCTGATCTTATCAAAACTAGGACCAAGCTCTCCTCCAGCTAAATAATACCCACCTTGACGCGCCTTCTTTCCTCCATTGAGGTTTGAACCCCCGTACTTTGTTTATTCTTCTTTACACATACTATACTTTGTCCAACTAAGTGCAGACCTGCATATAGGCATCTGCAATACCACACTTCCATCTTCCACCATTACCATGTCGTCATCTACCACCCAGCCCGCCGAGGCTCAGAAGACGGATGCCACCACTACAGCGACCACGACCACGACAACGGCTACAAACAATGCTGCCGCGGCTCCAAGGAAGAGGAGAAGAAGAGCTCCAGCAACAGGTGCCAGTGAGGACTGCTTTGCGTGCAGGAAGCGTGGGGTGAAATGCGATCGCCGACGACCATACTGCGGCCAGTGCATTGAGTTGGGAAAAGAATGTTCAGGATACCGTACCACTTTGACCTGGGGGGTTGGTGTTGCCAGCCGTGGCAAGCTTCGGGGCATGTCACTGCCGGTTGCCAAATCACCCACGCAAACAACAAGCGCATCTCGGGACTCGAAAACGCAGACGTCTTCTGCTTCTACTGCAACGCCCACCTCGGCCACTGCGCAACCAAGTCCCTCCAGAGCCAGCGTTGACTTTGGACAGTCTCCCAAGAGTCCCACCAGTCCAAATGCCTTTTCTGCGCCGCAAGAATATCAGTACTACGGCCCAACGAGCCCGATCCCTATTCCCTCCCCCACCACTCCAATGGGTTTTTCCGTCCCTGGTTATGGGGAGCACGTGGGGCCGTTTCACCCGCATTCATCCAAATTGAGGCGACCTCACCTCCACCGCGGCCCCTTACAGAGACTCCACACATCTCTCGCAGTCCCCTTCGACGACAATGGGCTTTCGGCATCCTCAGCGTCGCTTGGTACCTACAGCGACAGCGACTTTCCCTCTCCTAGTGAATTTCCTCATACTCCCGTTGACGAATATCCCTTTACCGAGTCCTCTGTTCTTCCATATCCGTCTCTTCCTTTTCACGATCACACGATGGAAAATGCTGTTCATTATCACGATATCCCTCGCACGCTTCCTATTGCCGACGACGTGAGCTCCAGCATAAGCTCGGATCAAAGCGTACAAGACTACAACGAGATCAGCTCTGGTCAGCAGAGTATGGGCGCACCGGCTTTCCCAGATATTTTTATCGAAGGAGAAATGAGTTCAAGCCTTGCTGGGTTACCTCAGTCTGGATTCTACCATCTTCCCTCGGAGGGTATGTCTTCCACTGGCTCTGGCCCCCTGCATTTTGACGAATTTTCGCTCACCACATCAATTCCTCAGAGTCTTTCCATCGCCTCCCACCTTTCCCCTCGGATTGTATACCTGCTGGAATACTACGACAAGTTTATATGCCAGGTGCTCACGGCTGGTGACGGACCTACCAACCCATATCGGATGCACGTCATGCCTCTCGCTATGAACAGTGAAGGCCTCCGCCAGGCGATCGCGGCGCTAGCGGCCAACAACATACGGATGCGGGGAGGCACGGAAGGTCGACGCCTCAGCACCCCTCAAAACCTACTGCCGGAACACGCGTTTTCGCAAATGACGCCTCAGGAATTGAGGGAAATGCATGGCGCTCCATCCGAGGAAGAGAAGCTTTACAAGGCCTCGTCTATAGCCTTGCTCAACCAAAAGCTTGCGGATCCGACCGGCGCAGGTGCCCAAGATGATGCCGTTTTGGCGACCCTGTTGATTTTATGCCTCTTCCACGTTTGCGATTCCGGCTTTACGAAGTTCAAAACCCAATTGGCTGGGGTCCAGAAGCTACTTAGTATGCGCGATAGGAGCGTGCAATCAAGCTTCATTGGGTGGATTGAGTTTTTCTTTACATGGTTCGATGTCCTCACGAGTGCTGTTAATGATCGGGAGACGGAAGTACAAGGCGATTCCTTAGATATGATGAATCTCACGGCAAATCTGGGCGCATCTGAGACTTATTCGGGATGCGAAGGACGCCTTTTCAAACTCATTGCACGACTTGGAAGGTTAAACCTCCTGAGCCAAAATCGCCCAGTCCGGGACAGTGATACCACACCATGCGCATCACCCAAACGACAACAAGGCTTCAAATCCTTCAATTTCGCCAACATCAACGATACTGGCTGCTCCAGCCCACACACCCCGACTGCAGACGACCCACGTTCCGCGTCACCGCCACGAAAACAGGACTTCTATTCCTTCAATTTCATCGATGGAAACGGCTGGTGCACACCCGTTGAGCCTTCAAGTCCTCGAACCCTGGGTGTAGACGACCCACGTTCTACCTTTTGGGTCGAGTGGCAGGACATCCGTACCAGGTTACAGGAATGGGAGTTCGATCTTCCAGATGATCGGCCGGTCACATCGTACCAAATGGGGCAACCGACATTTGCCTTATCCTCAGCACAGGCCGCAATGCTACACATGAGCGAGAGCTTCCGCTACGCTGCGCTTCTATACACAGAACGGCTGGCCTATCCCGCGGCACCATCTAGTGCTCTCAACTTTGCGACTCTGGTCTCGCATGGCCTGTCACACATCGCTCAGATCGGCATCACGAGCTGCGTCAACAAGTTCCTGCTTTGGCCACTGTTCATCATAGGGACTGAATGCATCGACCCCGAGCACCGCGCTGTCGTACGGCAGCGATGCGTCGAGATCCAGCGTGAGAGTGGGTTCTTCAACAATCTCGGTGCCCTGGAAATCCTGGAAAAGGTGTGGGGGGAGGAAGATGAGGTGAAGGTACATCCTCAAGGACAGGGCGCCTTCGGTGCACAACAGCAGGCGTTCAGGTGGAGAAAAGCTATGGATCGGGTGGACGGGGAGTACATCATGATTTGAAGAGCATGTGCGATCTGGACCACGCTCTCACGATCGATTGGCTGAGGATTCAGACCTGCATTTGCATGGTGCGATGACATTGGTTGGCAAAAGATTATAGGCTCTTCTTGGTTAAGCCTCGCTGCACGTTTAGGAACATTCGGGATTCGGACAGCGGGACACGGAACACGAAAAGGGTCTGCATGTTTGAATATTTGGTTTTGTTATGAGCGAGGGTACCCTGCATTTTGCGGGAGGTACACCGTACGACTTCACTCAGGTTACGAATGCATGCAACGAAGAGCTTTCGAGCACGCGCTCGCATTCGACTTCGAAAATGGAGTCTTACTGCAGTCGCCCGTGAGCTGGATGCGAATGCTGACCGCTCCAATACACCATGACCCTATCACAATCATCATGTGAGTCGAGCGCTGTAAATGAAGGTGGATGACGAGCTGAGCGGATTCCTCTCACGAGCCCAACGGTGTGGGCGCACAATTTACACGGCCACCTCACCGGTGGATCGCTCACCCTCCAACGTCCATCACAATCACCCTGATCCGTCACCTCGCACAGTAGTTCGCCCTGCTCAGATGAACACCACGTTCACATGCAGTGGTCGGTTGCGGCCTCATCTGCGGCCCTACTCACTTGAACCAGTGAACATCCGAGGTTGTCACCCACCACTGAAGGTGCTGGGCTATAGACACGCCTGCTTGATCGACCAGGATAGCCTCCAAAAAAGCCACAAGGACATTTGCAAGGAACAAGGCATCAGCAAGCTTCGGAGAGAGGGTTTCACCGCGTCGACATGCCTTCGCGCAATTCACAATGTTGGTTGGTTGATGTGCCGGGCGGCTCACGGGTTTTAAGGTTCTGACGCGGGGCTTTTGGCTATTCGGGGAGGCCGGCGGCGAGCGTTTGCGGCTCCTTGCCAGGCCGGTCATGATGAGTGATGTGCCTGGCTAGAGGCTCTGTTCAAGAGATGAACCATGGCCTGAGACGTTCATGCGGCCTATCCGAATGGTCTTACGCTGACGGCCTCCTAGAGACTACCTAGATCGAGGCCTCCGCTACGAAATGTTTCGGCGCCTAGGGGGTTGCTGGCCTCTAACTATTGATAACGGAACACGGGAGGGATCAGCCAGTAGTGATCGGTACAAGGTTCATACTGCTGCGCGAGGTCCGTTTTGGCTCTGCAGGCGGTGACATTCTTAGCGTGGCGTTGCGGTGCGTGTGCCGCTTGAGGAACTAGAGCCGCGCGATCCAGGGACACCTGGGGCGCTTTTGCGGGGAACGGCTAAGGCTTTCTTTGCTGCTGTGACCTGGCGACAGTCCCATTACTTGCTGCCGGTCCGTGAGAATGGGAGACGCATTGGTAGGGACCACACTACGGACTGCCTAGTGCTTAACGCGCATCGAGAGTCGACACGAGGCCCTCTGCTTGTTGCGCTGTCGCTTATCGAAGCACCGAGTCTCTAGCTGCGCAGACAGGTCATCTCACCGTTTTTTTGCATTGAAATGGACTAATCATTCATCTCCGTGCTTGCATGCCCTTCGGAGGACGTCCACTGGCATCCACTGGATTGTAGCCATCAGGACGATCTAGAGGTCTCGGACGAGATGTGGAGGAGTACCGCGAGTACGGATCCAATGAGATTTGCGATGAAGGCCATTACCATCGTAGGTAGGCTGCCCAGAAAGCAGTGCGATATTCGACGTGTAAGCCCCGGCTAACCGTATTTATCGCGGAATAGGGGCCTTATTCGCACGCCCACAGGCTGTGTGCCCAGTCTTTGATGCTGCAGTTGCATAGAGATGCTCGTACGCTGCGAGTTGCGTTCACCATGTCTAAGCACTGGCGGATGCAGTGTTCAGGATGCGCTACCCAGCAAAGACATACAGTATGCGGCTATTTTCCTTGGTGAGTAATGGGTGATGGGGCGGGAAAACTTCACAGTGAGGGGTCGCTCTCAGGTGATCAGACGTAGTTCTTCGTACGTAAACGCGTTTGAAGGGACGCTGGAAGCCTCGGATTGTGATCCAAGCAGGCGTCACACCTGGAGTAAGCCTTGGTGGCTAGTACGTAGGCTGTTTGGACCTTGTAGCTGCAGGTGAAGAAAAGGCCAATCTCCGCTGTGGCTGTGGCGCGTACATAGGAGCACGGCCACGAAGACGTTACAACGCCAATCGGTCCAGCTGGTCGCCCCGCCCCTCTCCACGATCTTTTGATTTTGTAAAAGGGTCGCCGGTTGCGCTTGCCGGATAGGGTAGTGAGGGTGAATTGGATTTGTGCCTGACTTCCAAGGCTCCAAGGCCACCAGTGCGCATTGACGAATCCTCGGTGGAGACGCTAGGATCTCGTTCGATCGCGCTACCTACACAAGATCCGAGCCCTAACTCAAGAAGAGACGCCATCAACACCACATCGTCATCGGCAGTGACGTCGCGCACCCTGAACGCGTTAGCCCATCATGGCGTCGACGACAACTGGATTTCGACGTCGCTGGTTGTACCTCCCGTACACAGCACTCTGCATCTGTAGGGGAGGTGCCACTCAACACGAGTTACGGACATTTTCATGATACGCTTTGTTCTCCCTTGGCCCCGAATCGCACTCCGAGCTCCTAACCCAGCCTCGCCGGCGCCTCGTTATCCTCGCGTTCCCATGGCGAACAAGCGCAAGAGGTCGACAGGCGTAGCCGCGGCATCCACGGCGGCCTCTTCCAACGCCGTATACCCCAGCGATGTCCGCCATACGCCGGTGCCTTTGCCTGCTCGTACTGCCGCAGGACGAGAGCCTCAGCCACCGCGCCGCCAGTCGTCGCGGGGGGCTTCAGCGAATACGAACCCCAATGCCAATCCTGACATAATCGATGGCATACCCTCATTACGGGCTTCGCCTGACAGTGGCGAACTCGCAGCTGCTGGTACCGGATCGAAGTCCCGGAAGGTAAATTCTCGCAAGTCTGTCAATGCAGGCTCAGCGGCGCCTGCACCCACGGAGGTTATCTCGCCTGCTGCTGCAGGTGCAGAGGCTGCAGCGGCTGATCCTCCAAACCAACAATCCGGCGGGAACAAGAGGAAAAAGGGTGCCTCGCAGCATGTGAAGGTGGACAGTGCGGGGGCTAATGTCATTGATGTCAAAGCGGCCGCGAAGGAGGGCACTTCCACGTCTTCTGGAGTATCCGCTGAGAAGGAGGTGGGGGTGACCATCGATCCTGAAGACCAAGACGGGCCGACAGGCGAGAATGGCGATGAAACCGAGGTCAAGGAAGCTCTCTCACGGCCCCCGCCGGTCAACTCCGGCTATCTTCCTCTTCCGTGGAAAGGACGGCTAGGCTACGTACGTTCGTTCCAACTTGTGACCCTGTGGCTGCAGACAGTGCTGATAAGAAACGATAGGCATGCCTCAACACGTACCTGCGAAACGCGAATCCACCTGTCTTCAGCTCGCGAACATGCCGAATAGCCAGCATCATCGAGCACCGACATCCTCTCAAGGACCCCTCGCAACCCGAACATGCCACAAAGAACCGGCCGGATAGAGGTCAGCCTGCTGATATTGCAAGGGGACAACGATATGTGGAAGAGATTGGCCTGGCAAATGCGCGGGACATCATCAAGATGGTTCGCTGGAATGACAAGTATGGGATCAAGTTCATGCGTCTAAGTAGTGAAATGTTTCCGTTTGCCAGCCACGATGAATACGGGTACAAGCTTGCGCCTTTTGCAGCAGAAACGCTGGCAGAAGCTGGTAAGGTCATAGCCGAACTAGGGCACAGGGTTACCACGCACCCTGGGCAATTCACCCAGCTCGGGTCGCCTCGTAAACAGGTCATTGACAACGCGATTCGTGATCTCGAGTATCACGATGAGCTGCTTTCTCTACTAAAGCTGCCGCCCCAACATGACAAAGACGCAGTCATGATCCTTCATCTGGGAGGAGCATTTGGGGACAAGCCGGCTGCGCTTGAACGCTTCCGCGAAAACTATGCTAGACTGCCCTGGAGTGTCCAGAACCGCCTCGTACTTGAGAATGATGATGTCGTCTGGTCTGTTCACGAGCTCCTTCCCCTATGCCAGGAGCTCAATATCCCGATGGTGCTCGACTTTCATCACCACAATATCTTATTCGACTCAACTCAAATACGGGAAGGCACAAAAGACATCATGGATCTATATCCAGCTATTCTGGAGACATGGACGAAGAAGGGCATCACACCCAAGATGCATTATTCGGAATCATGTCCAGACGCCATCACGGCACGCTCCCGACGCAAGCACTCACCGCGCGTCGCCACCCTGCCTCCGTGCCCAGATACCATGGATCTCATGATCGAAGCTAAAGACAAAGAGCAAGCCGTCTTCGAGCTAATGCGCAATTTCAAGCTCCCCGGCTTCGACCTCATCAACGATGTTATCCCACACGTGCGCCAGGATGAAAATAAGCCCTGGAAATCGAAGCCCAAGAAGGCTGCCAAGGAGGGTAAGAAGAAGAAAATGGTCGATCTGGAAGACATTGACATGAAGCTCGAAGAAGAGGAGGAAGAGAAGCTTCCGCCTATCGTTCCAGACGAAGAGGTAGGCATGGGTGGTCCCGAGGGCCGCGTTTACTGGCCTCCTACCATGGAAGACTGGCTTCGGCCCCCGAAGCGCGTTGTAAAGAAGAAGGAAGACGCCGCGAGCGCTGCTGCTAAGCCAGCGAAGAAGAAGAGAAGGACCGCCGCGACTGCCGCGGACGATGCTTCAGTCAATGGTGAAGTTGAGGAAGCTAAGACCCGCGCCAAGAAAGCGACGCCAAAGCGAGCAGCTAGCTCGACGAAGAAGGCGGTCAACAAGGCAGTTCCAACACCTGAAGCTACTGATGAGGGCGATAGTAGTGATCCATTAAGCGATTTGGGCGATGACGAGGAGGACGATTTGGAGAAGAAACCTGCTGTTGTCTCAAAGCCGCAGGTACCTACGAGGAAGAGGTCAGGCAGGGTGATCCAGGAGGTGAGCTACAAAGAGGAGGCTGACGAGATGAGTATGTAAGTCACTAGCGCTGTGTACTTGTAGCTGGGGTGTAGCCACAGTCGTTTGGGAAGCTTTATTGTAGAAGTATGGATATAGAACTTGGCATTTTGGCACTTCAGTCATGTTCGCCCCCGAGCGCTTTCGCTCTCCCCAACGCTTCCCTTAATCGCCAGTCTCCCCCAGCTCCCGTTACTTCAGCATATCGCGGCAGACATCAGACTGCTACCAAGCACTGCCGAGTCCACTATCTACCTTCATCGGCGAGTATCAATCTGCATGCTAGTCGGCAAGTGAGTAAGTCAGGTACCCTGCTCTAGCCTACTACTCCCCTTGCAAGTGCTACAGTCACTAAACATTGCCAGAACGCAGCCCAACAGCTCCAACACGGGCGTTCAAGCTCACCAAGCTTTCCTCCACTACACCGCCCCGCTCGCCATCGCTACACCACGCAAGGAACGTCTACGAAACATTCCGCCCGAGCCGTTTCCTCTTTCGCGACATACTAGCCACACGCCAGCGACACGCCAACAACGCCGTGAATCACGCCAGGACAGCCTGTTGTACGCATGGCGTTCTAGGCACCTGCTGCAGTGCGCTGTTGTCGTCCAATGGAGCCATTTGTATGGAGTATGGAGTGCAGAGGTGGGGCCATCGCGATGCAGGCGCGGCACAAGGTGAGCATGCACCTGCGGACAGGGGTTGAGGTTTGCTGGAAGCTCGCTAGAAGACGAGATGCCGCGGGCTAGGCTGGATGAGGGAGGTTGTCCGTGTTTTGGAATGTTCTATGCATGGGCTGGGGGAGCTATGGATTATCGATTGCGGGTTTTGATGTAGAGCGAGTGGTGTCTGTAGACTCCAGACGGAGGCCGTGTTGTTGATGGGCAGAGCATGCGTGGCAGAAGGCGAGCCGGTGAGGATACGTAGATGACTCGAACGAGTTGGGGAGAGTCCAAATGAAGGATTGCTTCCGAGGTAAACACGGACAGTGTAGGCGCCATAGCAGGAGCGATGAGTACAGCCAGGAGGAGGTGCCGTATGACTTCCTGGATGTTCGATGTTCCTAGTGGCCGGCGCGATCGAATCGTGATGATCAGTTATCAAGGACCAAGCTGGGATGAAGCCTCGCACCCTTCGATCTTCCATCGCGATCACTCGATATTCAACCCTCGCAAGGTTGTCTAGAACGACGTCTCCAATCCTTCATATGCACCTCGACGCATCACGCCTAGTCTCCGGGCATAAGCTCTCCTCCGTAGCGTGTGATTCCCAGCCACCCTCCTGCATCGACGACACCGCACGCACGTATGCAAACTGATAGCGCCATAGCCCTTATACATCTCGCTATTGCGCCTAGCAGATGTTGAATGCGGACGCGTGCAGCGTACCTGACCTGGTTGGCGTGGGGTATGCAATGGAAGGTGCGAAGAAGCGCCGCGGAACAATGCGGGTAGCCTCGGCTGCGCGGGCTGGATTCGCTCGACGCGTGTGCCGCAAGAAAAGATCCTCTCCGTGGGCGGAAACGCGTCTGCAAATGCACGCTCGTATCGAAGAGACGGAGAGACGGAGAGACGGAGACACGGGTGAGCGATATCCGACACAGCATATTGTTCTTCGACCGTGTTTCTAGAAGGTGGTTGCCTGCAGCGATAACGTAGAGGCATCGCGAGCGAGGGAGGGGTGAGCGACGACGCCATTGCGCCGATGCCAACCCTCGTTTCGTATCGATCGCGGTGCGGCATATGTGTAGGTTCTGATATTACACTGGGTCGGGTTTTCACAATGTTCCCAGAAGGTGAGTTCCTTTTGCTGGCCTTGCTCGCACACACCTGTGATTTCGCATGTCTGCCTTCACGAGATGGAGGGGTGAGCGAGCGTCTGCAGTTCGGGCATCTGCCGACTTCGACGACATGCCAGCAGTGGGAAAAGAAGCAGGGTTTGGAGCGCTATTGCGGCCCAACTTGCAAGCTAAAGCGAGATGTTGGCATCAAGGTGGGAACGCGGCGGGGTGGATAGTGGAGATTGGATTCGGTTGTTGGCGCCGATGAGGGACGATGAGGTAGGTGTGTGCGTAGGAGTCGGAGAGCGGAAGTGGAGCGGGATGGATGGCACTGCATGAGTGGAGTATCGTTGTGGGGACGACCAGAATAAAGGACCTTGGGAAGCGTCAGTGTAATGTGGGTGGAAGGTATACGGAGCAGGCGGTGGGACAGGTCAAGCGAATACGGAGATGGGCCAGAGGAAACAGGAGGATGCTTGGTCGAAGGGTGGTTGCATTGCCTGAGTTCGATCAATGCACGACGGAAGGCAAGATAGCACACTGAGAGCTAATGGACAGGAAGACAGGAGGGCTCGGTGAAGACGAATGGTTCCCGTCGACCCAAATCCGGCTTTTCGTGGAGGATGAGCTTGGCTACTCTGGTAAATGCGAATGGAGCTGATACTTCTCCTCCTGAATGATAGGCGTCCGCTTCAGTAAGCAAGAGCCCGCCCTCGATACATGGTATGCCGTCTGACAAAGAATGAAGGAGAATTGTACGCGCAAAAGACCATGCCTAGCCCTCACTCTTTCCCATCCCAGGTCGACTTTCCTCTTCGCTTCCATTCCCCGCAAATATTGGAAACCATGTTGGCATACTTCACATTTCCGCGTCTGTTGGAACATACCAATTGAGCCGGGTGACCCGTAACGTTCTGTGAGTCTGCTCAAGAGTGCCCATTATCGCGTGTTAGACCCGACTGTTCTATCGGATGTGGAAAACCGCAGCATGGTGGTTCAAATCACCAGCGCAAACTCCTCGCTAATTGAGTTTCAATACAGCAACCATGGCTTGCACGAATGATTCGGAGGTCAGCTGCGAACGCCATCATTTCCTTTCCAAGGCTCATCACATCATATACACACTACGCATCACTCCAGACCGGAAGACATTACATTCGAAACACAAAAGCGTCTTCGAACGTACATCCACTAATTTGCTGCTCGCTGTCGTACTCAGTTATGGACGATGTGCTATTGTGACCACAGCCATGGCTCGCGAAACCAAACCAAATATATACATGTCCTACGTTGCATTGCGTCCTCCCAATGTCTTTAATCCTTGCGGTCGTGAAGAATCCTTGACATGATAACATTTAACTATATCGTATCACTTCCATCTACACCGCACTTGTCCAATCTGGGAGTCCTGCTAAGCAGGAGGACCCTGCCCAACTCACGGTATCCATCGAATCCGACCCAGACTATCAAAGCCTCCCGGTCTATATATCCCATTGCTTGTGGTATCCCAATTGGGACAGCACAGATTTTCCAGGTGGAACGCTCCAAGTCAATACAAACGGCAGCTCACCATGCGAATACTCTCAGTATTGTGAAGACGATCAAGCTCAGCCAATAGAGCAAGCTAGGGCGGATGCATACGACTTCATCACTTCGTATGTAGCCTACATGTACGATGCTGCGTCGGCAACGGATTACTCGAGCGGAATGTAGTTGTATGATGCGTACTGTGCAGAGGCATTGAGCAGTGGCAGCGACTCCGCAAGTGTGCCTGTCGATCAGGAAGCGACGGCGACGACGAGTGAAGGTAAGTGATAGGTGAATTTAGGTCTAGGCACATTCGTTGGAAACATATGAGATAAAATGCCGTTAGATCTAGTAATATCAATTGTATATGATCCTTCCTTCCCCAACAGGCGCAGAAGCACCAGCGGAGACTGGTCCGGAATTCACGACTATCTACGGTTCCCGAAGGTCTACTTCCCCAATACGCACAGAGGCACCAGTGGAGACGAGTCCACAACCCAGCGCGGCTGGAGGCAACAGTAATGGCGAAGGAGGTGGCACAGACAGGTCGGACAGGATAGCACTTGGTGTTGGCATTGGCATTGGACTACCAGCGACATTGGCGACTTGGATTATGGCTATATGGGTGTGCAGTAGTTGAAGGTGAGGATCACACTGTCAGGTTGAAGGTAATGGACTAATATCAGCAATTGGTTCTTGCATGCTGAAAATATTGCACCTCTGTCCCCTCGAATTGTTCATAGTGATGAGGGACTTCGACCGTCCGAACTCACCACAGACCCCTTCTGTTTACACCCAGCTTCCCACAAGTGGCGAATCCCTGTAATCGCTCACCATAACAACAGGCTCATTTCCTTTCACCTGCGACCTCTCTCACCCGCAATTACGTCAGAACGTCGCCTTGTCACCGCACAAACGCGCTCGTCCCCACAAACGTTTTTTATGAGCCTATATATTTTAACTAAAGCGAACAATTTCCAGCAGATAAAAGTCATCGGTTGTGGGTCAGCGGTATACGTGCATCCTGGGCTACCAATTGGCATCGGAACCCCGTAATGGGCCGTGTTGTTCTGTGTCGACCGCTGCAGAGGAGCCGTGCGAAAGCCGGTTAGGGGTAGCAAAGTTTTTTTTGTTTTAGTCCTGGGTTCGAATCAGAGAGTCGAAATTATCTTTTTGGACTTCTTTTCGCCTAGGGACTTGTGGGTGAAAGATGAGTGATAGAGGCCCAAGCGAGATTCACAGCCAAAAGATCCCACCTTTTCACGACTGTATCCAAGTGTGACTCCTCCGAGACATCTCACAGTTCCTAACATCAGGGAAGGTTCCGAATTTAGCTCCTTCACCCGCACAGTGTTGCCGTCAATTGAGGTCAAATGCTCGAGGCTAAGTAAGAGAAGCACTATACACTTGATACGTCTCTAGTAGCTGGTGAGTGAGACAGCTTTAGCGCAGTGGTGACTCCCACTGCGTCTACTTGAGGTCCTGGCTCTTGGGACAAACCTCTCCAATCTCGTCGCGGAATCCAACAGGTCCCTCACGAAGTTTGGCACTAAGCAGGTTGCCACCCCGCCCTTGTTCGTCTCAGCCTGCAATTCGGAGCAGTCTTCACCCCAGCTTCAGCCGAAACAAGGGCAAATGTCGTCTTCGCCCAAGAGAGGCGTGAAGCGCGGTGCAGGTGATTCCGACTAGCCATCCGCGAAGAAGCTGCGAACCATTGCAAGTTCATCCCATCCAGTCTACGTCTAGCACCTCAAAAAGCACATACTCATTGTTCGCCAGGCAGACGAGCTCGAAAAAGTTATCGAAGAGCGAGACGAGTTCAAGAAACAGGCCGAAGTACAGCAGGATGAGATCGCCAGACTCACCTCGGCAGATTTTGGCGCCGTGCTCGAGGTGCAATGGCTTGGGAAGGGAATGAAGCCGAAGGAGGAGGAAATGCAGTCATCCAAGCTAAGAGTCTGAGTGCAGAAGAATGAGATCTGGAAGCTGGAGAACGAGAACAAGAGCCTGAAGGCAAAATTTGAGAAGGCGGAGAAGGCCTGGAAGGCGGTCAAATGGGGAGAGGTTTTTGACACTTGAGTCGGGTGGCTTCTATGATGGCGGCCGAGCGCGGATTGATGAGAGTGTTCTCAAAATAATATGAAATCTGAAAGCGTTTAAGTGAAATGTACGGAGTATCAAAAGTCATCTAGCAAGGACGATCTGCAAACTACCTGTGATATACCTAAGAACATCATTCCTGGCGGATTCAATCGAACGGAGTACGCTGGTGTGGTCCAAATCTCTCGCCGGTTCGACCTTTATCGTGTCTTCTCTGTCCCGAGGTGAAGGGTAACTAGGATTCCTCACGACCCGTGTAATTCCAACGGACGAAGAGAGAGACTGGAGTGAGAGAACTGAGACCGGCGAGATAACTTTAAGTACCTCAAACACCAACACCCCTTCTCTCCACGCGGCACTCCAGACCACTCTCTACAGAACGGCCTTCATCGTCACCAGACACTAAATGTGATTGCGCTCAACAACCGGTATGACTCGGGGAAAGCGAACTGCAGAGGACACGGATGAATCGCCCACGAAGAAGATAAAGGCTCTGGTAAGCTTTCTCGTACTCTCCATACAGGATCTCCGGGGAAGCGATTGACGCATTCCAGGCCGACGAGATTGAGGTTGCCCACAATGTCGAAATCAAGAAATTCAAGGACGAAGTCGAAGAACTTGCGGCCGAGAATAACCACATGCAGCACGAGATCGAGCTGCTACGGGCTGAGAAAGAGAGGTATCGGCAATGGTGGCACGAAGCCATGGAAGAGAAGGCTACGGTTACCAGCTCGCAGTCCAACACGATCGAGAAGCAGTCAAAAACTATCGCTCAACTTGAGTCGCAACTCAAGGCGTACCGCAAGATTGGTAACCTGATGAAAGAGATTGAGCATCCCGCACGCAAATGAATGTGAGAAAAATTGGTCAAGGCTGTCGGAGGGGCATTTTCAGCAGGAGAGCGCATACGTGGGTGATGGGGTATCCATTCCAAGCATCGCGCTGGGAACATGGACCGCAGACAGCATACATATTAGCTGCCAATGACGAGCTTGCGTGCCGATGGAAACGTTGATAAACAAGTGATGTGACGTCGAAGCTAGCTCAGCGAGAGAAGAGACTGGGGGTGAATAGCGCACTCACCACCAAGCGATCCGGCACAAGCTCCCTCGCACGACGGCCCCCGCAAATTCCCCACACCCGCGTGAAGCTCTCACCACCTCCATCAACCGTCGACTTGGCCGGGTCTGGCTTCTATTCCACCCTCGACACTCCCCATGTCTTTGCGACTCATCCGTTTGCGCTCCGCGCGCCTCGCCGCACGCCATCCCATCCGCCGAACCTTCGCAACCGCCGCCGCCAACCGTGCCGACTTCGTTCGCATCGTGGAAGTCGGACCACGCGATGGACTGCAGAACGAGAAGCAGACGATACGCGTGGGCACCAAAATTGAATTGGTGAAAAGACTGGCGCAGACCGGCCTGCGTACAATAGAGGCAGGATCGTTCGTGTCGCCGAAATGGGTGCCTCAGGTCGGTTCCTGCACTCGTTACGGGGACAAGAGCATGGGATAGCTAATGTGCAGCATAGATGGCCAATTCCTCGGAAATCCTCTCGCACATGCTTGACGCGCCCCCTCCAGCTCCACACCCGATAACCTACCAATTCCTCGTCCCCAACAGCAAAGGCCTGGACAACTTCCTCTCCGTCTGGCAAGAACGAACCCGAGGGCACTCCGGGTCAGGCCCCGCGCTCAATACCTCCTCGCAAGACCCCAATGCCGTGCCGACCCAACCCCAGTCGAGAACCACCCCGCCGATCGAGCTCTCCATTTTCACCGCCGCAACCGAAACCTTCACGCAAAAGAACACAAACTGCTCCATCGCCGAATCCCTCAACCGATTCGAGCCCATAATGACGCGCGCCAAAGAGCTCTCCCTCCCCGTGCGAGCGTACATCAGCGTAGCCCTCGGCTGCCCCTACGAAGGGCCCAACGTCTCCCCGCACGCCGTCGCATCCCTCGCCGTCAGCTTGCTGGAAATGGGCGCCGACGAGATCTCGGTGGCGGATACAACGGGTATGGGCACGGCTCCCAAGACCGCTGAACTGCTGAAGACGCTGAGTGCAGCGGGGGTGGAGAAGAATGATCTTGCGCTGCACTTTCACGACACGTATGGGCAAGCGCTGGTGAACAGTGTGGTGGGGCTGGAACATGGGATAAGGACGTTTGACGCGGCGGTTGGAGGGTTGGGCGGGTGTCCGTTCAGTCCGGGGGCCACGGGGAATGTGGCTACAGAAGACTTGGTGCACTTGTTCCACAGTCTTGGTGCGAAGACTGGGGTAGACATCGAGAAGTTGGCCGAGGTGGGCGAGTGGATATCAAGGGAACTGGGCAGGCCAAATGAGAGTAGAGCTGGGAAGGCGACGTTGGCTCAACGTAGGAAGAGTAGCTAATAATGCGCAACTGACGCTCCATTGACGCTTGAAAGCAGCATCAGTCATACACGAATACCCTATAATAGATATCCCGTAAGGTGTTGAAGAAAAAATAGCATCATTCTTTCTTCCTTCCGAATGTAGAACTACCGATACGACTCCTTGGGTGGGGTCCCAATCGAAGTAGTCGACTCCCTAACTAGTCAGCTCAACGCTCCGCACTCCACACCTCATTGACTTACGGGTCGCCAAGATCATCGCTAGGATTGATCGAAATATCCATTATCGCTAAGTTCGGCCCGTCGCCATTATCGTCGACCGAGTGAATAAGATCAGTATCACCAGCCTGAATTGTCCGCCTGCCACCTAACTGATCCCAATACTTGTTCTTGTCGGGCGAGGCGTTGTATAACCGACAGCCCCTGGACATCACTAGCAAGAACTGACCCTCCTTCAGGATCCTCGCCATACGCACATAGATTCCCTATGCGCCTTGGAGAAATGCAGCCCGTGTGCCCAGTGCCCAGATCTCACGCAAACCGTGAAGCATTGCAGTCACTATGACCACCCTTGCGAACACGGCTCGTCTGCGGTCTCCAGAGGGCGTCGAAAGTGTCCCGTGTCGCCGGATCTAAGCATCTACGCCTGCCCATTTGAGAATGGTGCCGCCTTCTGCAAGTTTCTGGAAGGGAAGGGTATAGATCCTTCGGACGTTGGGGCAGTTGGTGCCTCAAAGGACTATCTACCGAGAGAGACCAATCCTTGCCCATTCGGAAGAAGGGTTGAATGGATCTGGGTCCCCACTGAACTATACGTGCCGCAGTCTATTGTATTTCAGACTAAACTCATGCTACAGCCCAGGCCCATGAAGGAAAGCAGGTCGTCGTGGAAAAGCAGAATACTGAGGACGGACCCGAAGATAAAGTAGTTGGGATAGGGGGGCATGAGTGTAGTTAAGGCTACTTGCCTGTCAACAGCTCTGTGTGCTTGTTCTGGTCTCCTCTCTTTCGTCCCCAGTGGGTGAGGCACCCGTCTCTGAGTCATGATGCTATCGGCATGCTTGCTCACAGCCAGACCCGTTCGGGGAAGCGAGGAAGCGGGGAAGTGGAGACTGAATGAGTTGTATTAAGATCTCTGGATACATACATTTGGCAGCTTTCTGGGCTGTAAAGGACAAGTAGACCCAATATTGAGCGCACGGCTAGTGACACCTGCGCTGTTGAGCTGGGAAGCAACCGAACTGCATGACCTTTACCGGCCCTCTCCATGCTGTTTAATCGCTGTTTCAATGTAGGACTCCACCAGCAGGCCTCCTGCTGTCTCAGCTATCTCCATGCCACGGTATCCCACTCCCATCCTATGCTGTGAGGGAGAGATTCTTGCTTTTCCTCTGCCATCTGAAGCCAGAAACTGATATCATCGCCTTCAGAATCCTTGAGGACGAGCTCATGGTCTGGATAGGTTTCGATCTCCACGTGCACCCACTCTTCTCCATCGAGAGGACACGGAGAGCTCCTTGGTGCACGTACCGGTCGATCTTGAAGTACCTCTGTCGAAAGTGATGCTGCCTAGGCCTTTATGATTGATACAACGCAGCACCACTTCTTTCAAATTTAGCTCTTGGTACAGCCACTCGATCATGAAGAAGTCTTTCTCGAGCCAGGACACGCAATCAAGTGTGAGGGCTTCCAGAGTGCCGCGGCACCTTCGAAGGTACTTCATCAAGTATTTCTTTCGCGTGTCAAGCTGGTAGAGAGACAGACGACGGAGAGCCATTGGCCCAGTGGCTTGGTTGATGAGTTTGAAGAGTATAGATCCTGCCCTTGTGTAGCCGAAACCCAGGCCAAGATCGACTAGCTCTGGAGCGCCTTCAACTACACTGTTTATTGTGCGATCGATCCCGGGAGGCTCCATTGAGAAAGGTCAGCTTTCAGCAGTAAATGACCATGATCAATGCCAAGGGACGGCAATCTATCATGGCTGGTTCGAATAAGGCTAAACACGTACCATCGCTGTCTTCGACTGAGATGTTGAGACGGAACTCCTGTAACTTCGCCAAGCGCTTCATGAAGACTGCCAGGCAACCGAGCACGGATGTATCGACCGGGAGGTATGCATCACTGGAGCTCGCTTCCAGAACCGAAAGTAGAGGAGCCTTTGAGGCCACCACCAAGAACAAGGTTTTCATGGTCAAAGACCAGTGTCGCCTCACATGGGCCAGCTTTTTTGATCTCATACCCTCGCAGATTCTGGGCTGGTGTACTCGAAACTCCTTTAGCTGGGGAAGACCAGTCAGAGCGTCGCCAAGACGCTGCCCACAGGTGCCATTCGCAAGTAAATCCAGAACTCCTTTGTTGAAGGACAATTTCGAGCGATAAATCTCATCACAGGCGGCTAAGCTGGTATCGCTGAGGGGCTCGTACCACGAATTTTCGGAATCGGTGGATTCCGAATCCTCACCAAAGGGCTCGTGATTGATCAGACCGGCTGTATTCGGCGTGACTCCATACACATGGCTGGCCATGCCGCTCTGGGAGATGTCCTTGAGCTTCGAGAGTCCGGCTTTGGTGAGCGGGACAACCTGTAAACGGAAGAATCGTTTCCCAAACTCGCGCGAGACGTTGTTATTCAGAGCTTTAGACACCAACCGAAGCTTTTTGAGTGCATCCATTTGGCTGCGTCCACCCAGACTCTCTACCATATTGAGCAGGAGCTCTGGCGGGAGTCTGTCGAGGTTTGCCATGTTCGCAAGATTTCGGTTCTGACCGTGGGCCGTGGTTTGTGGATACCTGGCCTGCTTGTCAGCATATATTTCGAGGAACAATCATTTTAGGGCGAGAGTGAAGGGAGCAATGATGCAAAGGACACGATCGATAGCGGGCGTTGTCGTCGCGCCTCTCACCGGTGATTAGCGAACGGGTAGTACTTACAGGCGTGGGGGACCGCGAAAAGAGCTCGCGCAAAGGAAGAGCGAGAAACAATTTCGAAGGTCACGAGAAGAAAGGTGCGCGTCGCCAGCCCGGAGGGAAAGTGCAACCCAATAATGCACTAGTACCAATTCATCACCAGGCGCGACAAAGGAGGAAAGAGCGACCAGTGAAAGCAGACGTGAAAAGATATCTAAAGTTGAGTACAATCCGGATAGCTCATCATAAGATCCCAGCTTATCTTTTCAACACCTTCCCCATGCATTTCTCGTGAGGTCGTGAGATTCGTCAAATGCCTTTTCCCCTGCAGGTAAAACGAAGAGACAAGTAATGTAGTGGAGAGGAAATGAAAAAGCCATTCTATGCCCTGAGAAGCCATCTTATGTCCCATGAAAGGATATCCAAGTGAAGGAGAACACGGGGGTAGGAATGGAAGATATACCAACCAATGTCGCTACTGCAAGTCGTTCCATACCACTTCGGTCTTCTCGTACACCACGGCCCCAAGTCCACCTCCAAAGCCTGGCTCTTCTCAACCAACACCTGCTTTTTTCAGCCGACGAAACCCATGCTGTCTCCACCCAGGCATAGTCAAACCCCAGGACTGCGGCCTGCCGCCCCTAACCCCGCTCATCATATACTCCCACCCCCTGCCTCAGGCGCCTTCCCATTGACTTCGACCTCCACCCCGCCCGGCTCCTGATGCTGCGCCTTACTTCCCTTACTCCGCCACGTACTCACAGCCGGAATATCCGCCCTCAGCCTCTCCTCCTGGGTGGAATACGCCTTAGGCGTCAATTTTATCAACGTATGAAGTGGGACCTCCATCCACGGGCTCTGCTCCTGTGGCACATTCATAAAATACGCATATATACACCTCAATATTGCCTGGTGCGTCACAATCATAATGTTGTCGCTGCGCTCCAGCTCCATGATGATAGGCTCCAGGCGTATGACCACGTCGCGGTACGACTCGCCGCCCAGGTACCGGTAGTTGTATTTGTCCTCGTCGCGCTGCGCAAAGTCTTCGGGGTAGCGTTCGCTGATCTCTTGGTAGGTCAGGCCGTCGCAGACGCCCGAGTCGAGCTCGTCGAGGGCTTTCCATTCGAGCTTTTCGAAGGGGAGGAAGCGTGCCGTCTGGATCGTGCGTTTCAGCGTCGAGGTCCAGACGGTCAGTCTGCGTCCGTCGCCGACGGATTTGGCCACGAGGCCGGGGAGGGCGTGGGCGTACGCTTCGCCGCGTTCCGAGATGTCGGCATCGCCGCCGATTTTGCCGGTAAGGTTGTATTGCGATTCGCCGTGCTGTGGGTGTTAGAGAGGACGTGTGGGAGGGGGATTTGAGCTTACTCGTGATAACCAGATCGACCGCGGCTTGATGTGCAGGTTCATGAGGTAGTAGACTACTCTACTCTGCAGATAGTCTTGGATCTGGTTGATGATGACTTGCTTGCCCACGTTTATCAACTTGACATATGTCATGTCGTGTTCATCCTCGTCAATGGTTTGGTAGACTTTTTCGTAGTTCCGAATTCGGTTCCTGAAGTCTGCTGCGGCAATCTCAGGGTCCTGGCCAACGTAGTCTGGCGAGGTGGTCTTGACTTCTAAGATGTTGCTCATGATCAAGTCCTCGTCGTCGCACTTGCTCTCCACAAACAAGGTCTCAATGTTCTCCTTCGTGCAACGCTCCTGTATCCATCTCCGCCGGCCCTTTGTGGAATTTGTGGCATCCAGTATAGCAATCAACCCTCGCCCTTCTGCGAACCACTTGCACATATCATTGACGGCGGCCTCGGCGGCGGCTTTTCGCAGGCGTTCTCCTTCGGGGTTCGAGGTATCGAAGAATTCGGCAGAAGGGTTCGGAGTCGCGGAGCGGCGATATTGGCCTACATTGAACGTCTTTGCTTTGATGGATAGCCAATGCAGGTAGCGCACAACTGTAAAAGGTCAACCCAGTACCACTAATGTTCGACAGGAAGTCCTTACCCTTTTGCGCGATGAGAGATTTACCCCTTGCTGGTAGGCCAACCATTACGACACAGATGCGAGTGTCCTCCGCCTGTACACCAACCGAGTTAGATCTTTTGCTTGGCTTGATGAGTTCCCCAGTCGGGACAGCGCGCAAATTGGGCGCGTAGACGCCATTGGTGGTCTCTGTCATGAGTGCGACCAACGGGCCTCAGCTTGCAAGGTGAAGATTCGGGTCAGAACGTGCGTGGAAAAGCTGCAGGAAAAGATATGTTAAATGGCTTGGAAGCGGCAGGGCCAGTGTGGGGCGCGGCCGGGACGTAACAGGTGCGACGGACTCAGAAGATGGTAAGGACGACGGGAGAACGGGGCCGCTATGGAATTAAGAGTATCGCGTTGTGGGAGAGCTCTTTGCAGGGTCCAAAGATCCTGATGTTGTAGAAGTCTGCGATTTGATTTCTCGGCTTTCGAGCGGAGGTAAGTCTTGGAATGACGACCATTCCCCGCGCCTCTACCCTAGGGTATTTTAGTTCCGAACAAGCGCAGCAAGCCGACGTTGAACTGTGTTCTGGCGTTGGTTGGCTGCCACGGTGGCATCTGTGACGTTTCCACCTGGCCGGGCGCTCTTGTGAACTGTGCGACCACGTTGACAGAGATCTCACTCGGCGGTCGAAGACGTGCCCTGAAGGTGTGTCCCGAGCGACCGGCTGCAGAAAGGCTTTTGCCGGCCGGGGCGATCCAGGAGAATTCTGCGACGGTACCTGGGTCGTGTGCCATCTCGTGACGCTGAGAGTTCCCGCAGAGCCAAGGCCGTCGTTTTCCAGTCAAGCAATCATGGGGAGTGGAGCGGCTTGCGGACAGCTGGCTGAATGGCTGCCACTGGGGTTGCGACAACAATAGATGAAAGAGGTACTCACGGTCGAAATTGAATAGTTTCTAATCCTCGCCATGTTCAATATGCGCGACCCTCCTTGCTGAGATCTGCGTTTGCCGGTTGTTTGGGGTTATCTGTATGTAGACGTGTTGGGTCGTTGGCGGGGCACGCAGCGACGCGTCGGTGGATGTTGCGTAGAGGCACCAACGTCGACGCAAGTGATGGAAGACAGTGAGTAGACTCAAAGTTTGCTCAGACGCCGAGTTTAGCTAGGAGAGAGCGATTGCGGAGGCTTGGTAGCCTTATCAAGAGGCCCTAATCGACAAAAAAAGAATAAGCTGTCCCTATCGCCCCGTGGAGACGCATTCATCCCTGCTACTGACATATTCGCAGTACGTAGCCGGTTCATCGAATCCCGTCACAGAGCTGAGTCAGAACAAAGCCGCGAAAGCCGGAGACCGAGATGACTTCAGATGTATTAACTACCTATCTATTCCGACAACGTTCCTTCTCTCACAACACCGCCGGCCGTTAAAGTCGTAAAGCTAGGGTATATAGCGATGCTGAGAAGAAATAAAAATCAGAACCCCCCAAATATATCATACACTATCTATCGTCCGGGCAAGATGATACGCTTATCTAAATATGAGCAGAATGTCAAGACTCCTCCAGCACTTGTGAAGATTAAGCATGCAACTTCGCTGTCCCGTTGACAGCTCGAATTGCCTCGTCTCCGCCACTCATCAGAGAGAGAAGAGTTGCACTCGCGTCTAAGCGACGCTTCATGGCTGCTGCGGTCCTTTCCTGGCCACGGCTTCCCATCCCATCCTCAACCCAGCGGATCTTGTTGATCATAAAGCTGAGTCCGTCGTGGGATTTGCTCTTTCGACTAGAGATGCCGTATTCGACAGTTCCAACGTACTCTTGGATCGGAGGAAGAATTAGGATTTCGATCTGTAGATCCATATCGGCAGGCGGGTACACGGGCGCCGCAGGTACTTTGGTGAGCGTATCCTCGGCGTCCCCAGGATTGTTCGGCACGGTGATGCGAGGATCCAACAGGTTTACATCGACAGTTTCATCCCATTCACCTCGAATCCAGCCGGAATGAATGGCAGCAGCAATGGGGTCTGAATCGTCCCGGTAAACGACTGCGCCCCAAAGGTGACGCTGCAGAACGATCTGTTGCCTCTGCCGTGCCCTTAGATAGAATCTAGGCACCCTAATGGTGAATGTGCAGTTAATAGGATTCGTCTCGAACCGAGGTAGACGTTTGGGTTTGGAGGCATAGCCGAATTGGTCGTCCAAAGACGAGTTTGGCTTTGGTAATTCCGTAACCGACTCGTAAAGTTGTGACCCGAGATGTCTTCGAGGAAGGCGCGAGGCTTCTTCAAGCACAGGTCCAATATCGTGCACCTTGGTAGGCAGTTTCGGTGAAGGAAACGCAGGTAAGGTGGCCCTGGGAGTGTGATGATGGTGGTGTGGGCCGGCATGATGGTGGTGGTGATGGTGAGCGGCGGAAGGTGCGCCATTTTGGATGAAGTTTCCAGCCACCGTGGGAACTGGGTTTCCGATAGGTATCGGCTCGTCTGGCTTGTTGGCGTGATGATGATGGTGACTGCTCAAGTTAGTAGCCATTACAGCCACAGTGCAGAAAACGTACTGATGGGGGTGCGCATGGTGATGGTGGTGGACGGCTGCATGTGTACGCTTGTTTCGTTTTGCCCCACGCGCACTCGATGGCGTACCTCTACCATCAAAGCTCTCGCTGTCCAAGGTTCCCTCCTCATCCTTGACTCTTTTGTTCGTCTTGCCGTTTTGTGAACTCACTCTCTGCAGACGAAGAGAATCACTAGGATCCATGCCGGGCGGATGTGAGTCTTGCATGTTCTGAGGCATGGGGCTGCCCCTAGAAGGCGTCGAGCTGCCCAACCCACCGAGGCCGGAGAACATGCGACCAAATTCACTCTTGACATGAGGGTCCTTACCGATCGATAGCGGTTGCGCTTGGGCCCCCTGTACTGCTTGTGGAAGTGGAGAGGCCCGTCCGGTGCGACGATTCGCATCGGGACCGAAGCCTAAGAAGGACCTGGAATGTTGCATTTCCTCCCCGGGACGGCGGGGCTGCTCATACAGAGAGCGCGGATATGCGCTGCTCCCAGAAGATAAGGATCGAGAAAGTTGCTCTGCTCGGTGTCTGTCTTTCGATTGAGGGTCCGATGTGGGCGGCGCATGGTATTGTTCAACGACGCGTTGATTCAGATGATCAAGGCTCCGACCGCGAACCATATCCTCTGGGCCATGGACCCCAAAAGGCGATGGGCCTTGCGGCGGAGCAGAGTAACCCCCATAACCGCGATACAGAACCGACGGTTCTTCTCTTCGGATTTCGGTTGTCTCGCGGGGCACGTCATCGGGATGAGAATTCTGCCAAGGCGTCCTTGAAGGTGGGCTAGGGCCAGAGATGGCTTGATGGCCTCGGGGTGGACTGAAGGCGGACTGGGCGACCGGCTGCACAGTCGAGGGCCGATCTCTATCCGACGATGCGTGTTGGGCGCTCCCTACGAGCTCAGCAACATTTGGTCGAGAATGATGTGACTCCCCCAACGTCCGTCTCCTTTCCTCCTGTGGACCGTATCCGGGACGTCTACCCAGTGCCTCGAACAAATTCCTTGGTCCAGGATCAGACGAGCCAGGTGGGCCTGTCGGCTGGCTGTTTGGTCGCGGTGGTATATTCGAGGAGGGCGGTCGAGAGTCGCGCGCGTATGCGTCGTTCGGCGATGCCGCATAGGATCGTTGGCCTTGGAAGACCATAGGTTTGTATGGCTGCGATGTTGGCGGCGCTGACGGGCGCCCCTGATCTGGAGAGCCGTGGTTGCTGTACGACCTTGTGGGCGACCCAGCAGGATATGTGGGCCCATCTGGCGCCCTCGAGGTATTCATTCCGAGTATGTGTCTGTCTGGCGACGGTTGGCGACGAAAGGGTGGGAATTCCGGTCGGCCTCCAGATGGAGGTGCTCGTCGGGGGGACGGTGGTTGCATGGTGTGATTGCTCGTATTGGTGGGAGGTGACGCCTGTGACTGTGACTGCGACATCTGGGTGGGAGCACCCGTGTCACCACCCCCAATGAGGGATGAGATGGACATGCTGCCACCAGGACGATGCGCTTGCCCTAACCCTGGGAGGTCGCGACCGACGCCAAACGCGCTCGGGTAAGGGGCGCGCTGGGTATTGTGATGCTGCTGCTGGGGCGACGATGGAGGCGGCATGTGTGGACGCGCAAACGATGGCGGGGGTGGTGGAGCGTCGTGGGAGGGAGCTGGGCCAAGTTTCAGCGAGCAAGCTTGGGGGGAGCTGTCAGAGGCGGGGCCTTACCACTGTACGAGTTGGGCGGGCTGGCGCCACCTAGCGAGCGCCTGCGCGCAGCATCATAGGCATACGGCGACGAAGTGGATGCGCCGTTTGAAGAGGTCATGGATGGCGGAGCGTGTGGACCAGACTGGGAGTGATGCTGGGGCGCATGATGAATGGCCGGGGCATGGGGGCGTGCTAAAAGACGCGATCAGCGATGGTCACTTGCGGTTAGGCGCAACAGGGGGAGGTCCACAAGGCTCGCTTAGCGCCGCCGTGTGGGAAAAAGGCGACGCTGTGGATAATCCGCTCGCCCTTGCAGCTGCCCGCCCTCTTGTCGTGGATTCGACGCAGCAAAACGTGCCGGAGCCGAAGCGCTTGGGCCGGCAGCGAGTAGCAAAGCCGACAGAAACAGTCGCTCGCCAACGCAGCTCGGATGCCAACCAGCCCGGCCGCAGACGCAGACGCAGACGCAGACGCAGACGCAGACGTGGCTCGAGCCTGTGTTTGTGCGACTTGAGCCGATTGTCGTCTCTGCGTGCTACGGACAGCTTGCGAGGAAAGAGCCTCTGTTGACGCTGCCCGAGCTCGAGTCCACGCTTGAATGCCCACGTGAAGAGAGAGAGCATCCAGTGCCTGAGTAAGACACGCTGCAGTACTCGAGACAGCGGCGGCGCGCATGTCGCACCGCAGCCAAGGTATAGAAGGAGAGCTGTCGCAGCATAGCGTACCTGTATTGGCCCAGCCCCCGAGTCGCTCTGCACTTTTGTCTCCCAAGGTGCCATAACTGCTGTGTCGAACGTGCTGCGAGGCCGGCGGGAGGAAGGGATCGCGGCGAGAGGGCGGATATGGATCGGCGGCGAAGGGTACGTGGATGGGCGCTTGGGGCTGCGAGGTAGGAGGAGCAAAGCCGGGGAACGGCTGAGCTGGGGGAGCATGGGTTTGCGGATTGTGCGCTTGAGCGTGGTCGGGCGGGCGCTGGCGAGCATCCATGGTCGCGATGTTTGCTCTTTCGACGGACCACGCCTGTAGACGAGAGAAGAGAGGCCGAGGTAGGGGTGCGAGGACGGGTGCGAGGACAGAGGCGAGCTAGTGCGTTGTCGTGGTCATGTCGTACCGCTGTGTCGGTGTGTGGGCATGTGATTAGGAAGGGTTAGGAAGGAGTAGCGCAGCCGACAACACAACACAACGAGCGTGAAAGAGAAGACGTGACCGCTCGAGTTGAGTCGAACGGATGGATGCAATCTGCACGACCAAATGGCGCTGGACTGGGCGTGTGGCTGACAGGGATCGATCGCTGGCCCCGCATCCTTGACCCAAATGGTTCGAGGCTCCCGTATGCGCGGTACATGTGCTCCTGACGTACGTAGCGACTGCAGAGTGACCGCCGGCGGCATATAGAATAACCGTTGCTATACAATGCCCATAGTACTTCGCAGCCTGAAGGCCCTGAGCTCTCCGTCTCGTTGCAGGGTGGAAAAAAGTTTTCTCCCGTTTCAGTTTCGGAACACCTTCCAAGCTGCTCTAATTCTGGATGGATCCACGACCGTGACCGCTCTTCCCGGCTGATCCCTGCACGACAGCCTCATTCCAAGCCACCATCTGGGCAACCCAGCGTTCCGCGTGCTGCTCACCATCGCCAATAGCCGTCATGTAAAGTGACAGATACCTCCCCCTCCATGCCGCTACTCCCTATGCCAGGCTCTCCCTCTGCATCCTGGGCCGTCTACCGTGCCCGAATAAAGTCCGTCTTTGACGGCGCCGACCCTCGCGTCTGCTTAGTATTCTGGCTCTTTGGTAAGTTCCATATCCACGAGCTTCGAAGCACGCTACGCCGCTCCTCCATGTCGCAGAAAGATGAGGATGCACACCTAGTTTACACTCAGGGTCGGGGCGGTCCAGTGGAGCTGGAGGCCGCTCAAGGCGGACTCAGCTGGAACTGTCCCTCTTCCACCTTGGCACGACAAAAGACTATTCTCTACGGACACGATCCAGACAGTGCTCATCCTCACCCTTCGACTGACAATCCCCAGGCCTCATCAACAACGTCCTCTACGTGATCATCCTCTCCTCCGCCCTCGACCTCGTCGGCCCCAACGTCCCCAAAGGCGTCGTCCTCCTCGCAGACGTAATCCCCTCATTCCTCACCAAACTATGTGCTCCGTACTTCATCCACAAGATCCCCTACCCGATCCGCATCCTAATCTTCGTCGCCCTCTCATCATGTGGCATGCTCATCATTGCCCTCACGCCCCCGCTGCAGGACGCGCGAACCATCGGCATAAAAATGTGCGGCGTCATACTGGCTAGCTTGAGCAGCGGGGGTGGGGAACTCAGTTTTCTGGGCTTGACGCACTACTACGGACACTTTGCGCTGGCGAGCTGGGGATCTGGGACGGGTGGCGCGGGCCTGATCGGGGCAGGGGCGTATGCGGTTGCGACGACCAGCTTGGGCTTTAGCCCGAGGAATAGTTTGCTGTTCTTCTCGTTCTTGCCGGTTATTATGCTCGTTAGCTTCTTTGCTGTGCTGCCTATGGGACCCCTGAGGGCCCCGGGTGGGAAGATGGTGGAGTACGAGGCGATTGAGGATAGCGATCGGTTGGATGGGGGCGGAGATGGGACGGAGGAGGACCGCGGAGAGTATGAGGGGCTGTTGGCTTCTTCGACGCACAGCTTTGCTTCGTTGAGTGGGAGGAGCGAAAGTTCGGCTTGGAAAACGTTCAAAGCGAATCTCAGACGGGCGCGAGGACTCTTCTTCCCTTAGTACGTCATACCGATTCCCAGGACCGTATACGATACTTCGAATCAGGCTAACGGCCTCCAGCATGCTCCCTCTCCTCCTCGTTTACATCGCCGAATATACCATCAACCAGGGCGTCGCGCCCACCCTACTGTTCCCCCTCACCGCATCCCCCTTCGTCTCCTACCGCTCCTTCTACTCAACCTACAACGCCATCTACCAGGTCGGCGTATTCATCTCGCGTTCCTCGACTCCCTTCATACGCATACACCACCTCTACCTGCCCTCCCTCTTACAAGTCCTCAACCTCGCCATCCTCACACTACACGCGCTCTTCAACTTCATACCATCCTTCTACGTCGTCTGCGTCATCATCTTCTGGGAGGGGTTACTGGGCGGTCTGGTGTATGTGAGCACCTTTGCCGAGATTACAGATAATGTGTCCAAGGAGGACAGGGAGTTTAGTTTGGGGGCAACGAGTGTGAGCGATTCGGGAGGTATTTGTGTGGCCGGGTTTGTGAGTATGGCGTTTGAAGTTTGGCTGTGTCGGTGGCAGGTGGATCATGGGAGGGGGTATTGCAAGATGCAGTAGTGAGGGAAATATTACATCTGGAAACGTTGATGTGGTTGCCTATCTACTTTAAGTGGGTCTCTTGTTGCGCGGCCATGGACTTTTATCCCGCAGATTGGTTCAGGGACACACAGCCATCGTGATTGGCCATCTCTCGCCTTTTCTGACTTTCGTGAGATGTGCTTATACAGAAGGCTCAACGAGTTGCTCTTGCTATCATACCAGTGCCAATCTTCCGCAGGCGAGATGTTGTTCAGGAATAAAACATCGGGGAAAGGGTTCGTTGCATATTCGCGCCACTCTCAACTAGACTATGCATCACACCTCCAGACCAGCAGGAACAAAGTAGAAGAATTTTCCGCATTCCGTCTAGCTAGAATACACAAGGCCGCGCTTTACTACATCATGCACCGCTGCATTGGTCCAACACTGATATATTTACAAAGTATCCTTGAGCAGCTTGTTCATCCTGGCCATCTTAGCGGAGACGGAGAGGTCAATGGTGCGGTCGCCGATTTCGACAACGAGGCCGCCGCGGATATCTGGGTTGACCTTGGGGACGACCTTGAGTTTCTGGCCCTGGCCTACGTATTGCGACTTGGCGACGGCAGACTCGAGACGGCTGAGGGTGCGGTTGTCGAGGGGCTGGATCGTGTTAGCGAATATTCTTCCCCGTTCTTCTTTATGTTCTTCAGATAGCACGTAGCCTTGACTCCGCCGGATTCAGGTTGAACATACCGCAGCGCTCGTCACCGTCAACTCAACCTCGCCCCTATGCGCACTCATCAAAGTGGCAAACTTGTCCACCACACCCTCTAGCACACTCAACCTGTTGTTTGCCGCAAGCGTCTCGAGGAAGTTCTTCACGATGCCCTCCCTGTCCTGACCACCGAGGTGCTTCTGAAGTTCGGCCACGATCTGCGACTTGTCGGACGCAGACAGCGTAGGGGCGGCGAGGAGCGCCGGTAGCTTCGCATCCTTTTTGAAAACGCCGGCCAGCGTCTCGAGGGCCCTTCCGGTCGGCTCTAGCGTCGAGGTTTTGGCGGCGGCCGTGTACTGCGCAAAAAGTGGTTAGCATCCATATCCACCAATTGAGCGTCCCCCATCCTTGTTCCATCATGGAAAGAACAACTGGGGCCCGGGGAGTCGTACCAAAGCACTCGCGTAGGTTCCGTCAATGCCAAAGAGCGCAACGGGCGGCTTCGTCGATGCGCTGCTCGGTGCAGCGGCTGCGGCATAGCTCCGGGTTGCGGCGACGCGGGCGGCAATTGGGGCACGAGGAGCTCCGGCTCGGAAAGCGGTGCTGAGGGCCCGGCTGGAGAACATGGTGGGCATGAGGGGAGATGGATGGGATGGGTGGAGGCTTCCAATGACGGCCGGTTGTGGTGTTGAGGTTTCTGTTCAGGCTCGGCGTGGACGGCGCGCTAGGCTGCTTTGGTCGGGCTACCGTCCGAGCTTAAGGTTCCGTGAACATCGTGTAGACGCGACGATGTTACTACCCTCAACATTACTTTCATTCAATTCGACAGGTGTTTCTGTGTGGGCACAGCTGGTGTGATACTTATTAGCGGGTCAAAACCGGTGAAAGACGTGCCTTCATAGCCAACCGCATCACTCCTAGAGCTATGACATTAGCAAAAGGAGCACCAGCTTCGAAGACCATTATACACTCCGTCAACGCAGGACCCCACCTGAAAGGCCGTGGAATCAGACAGATATGTCGCAATACTTCCGTATCAAGTCTCGACTGACTCAATTGCTTTCCTAATCTGACAGTCCTTCGTTTTTGCCGTCATCCACGCCTATCCTACTGACAGTCCCATATTGATCGACGACGTCTCTTACCTACACTTCGCTAGACAATCCACCTTCACCTTGAGACGTTATCGGTCTCCACTTCTAATATCATGATGCCCAATTAAAGCGTGGATCCGCTCTCGGAGACTCAATCCACCTTCACCTTCACTTGCGTGAGCCTCTCTCATGAAAAGGCTCCGCCCCCTCCGCTGGCTCCGTTTTCCTCATCATCGTCTTGAAGTTCCTATTGTCGCAAAAACAATAGCGAAGCCCATCATGATGGACCCAATTGCGCGCAATGCCACTCCGCCGCCAACTTCAGGCAAGGGTCAGCTGCTAACTCCTCAATCAACAAATCGATTCGCCAAGAAAGTCCGGTTTGTGGATGACAATGCAGCTCAGGCTGTCTCCAAGCGTCTCGGCAACCATAACCGCGAGGGAGAATCTTCGTACGACTTCTTCAATGAGTACCTCGACAGGTATGAGCCCAGCGACAATTCTCAGGACGTCACGGTCTCGGAGGTCAGTTCATCCAAAGACTTCTCCCAGGAGTCTTCAGTCTGCGATCCATCGTCAACGGAAGAGGTCGTCGGCAATTCTCCGAAGGCAGGGGTAATCCAGCTGCACAGTGCTTCAGACCAGACCGCTGACAGCGCCAACCAGGCCTGGGCGATCGAGAACTTCGATTTCCTGAAGCTTCCCCTCTTCGTCCGCAATCGAATCTATGATATCCTTCTCGTTCAACCCGGCCTGATCAGCCTCCGCCAGAGACACACGGCCTACTATGAGGAGAAGGAGGCGTACCTCTACGCGGAGACCCGCGCCCTTCTTCCAGGCATAGCCTACGCCCTGCTCCGCGATGCTGTTGACGGATACCCTTTCCGCCTCGCCCGCTACCGCTCGATGAACATCTCCCTGCTGTATGTCTGCAAGGAGATCCACGCCGAAGCCAAGGCGGCCATGTACGGCGCCAACGACTTCGAGATTCGTTGCCCGAACATGGAACTTTCGCCCCCACCCGACTTCAAAGTTCGCCTCTTCCCGGCTGGATACCAGCATCTCGTCACCAAGCTGAACATCCGTGTGAGTAGCTTCTACCCTCTAAAGTGGCTCGTGAACGAGGGATACAACCACGTCAAGGACGCTTACCGTGGCTTGGAGTCCCTCACCGTCATCTTCGAGCTCACTTCTGCTCAGAAGGGTCTCGCCAAGCGCTACGCTAGGCACGAGAACGAGAAGTGGGTCAACTACATCAAGCGTCTCCAGCAGGCTATGGCCCTCGAGTTATTCGGTCGCTGGGACGGCAAGACCAAACACCTTCCGGTGTGGATGAATCTTCGCGTTCTCTTCAACGGTGACCGCTATATCGGCCATGGTCGCACCTTCAACGGCGACGTAGTCCCCGACAACGCGGCTGGTAGAGGTTTCTCTGAGTACGAGCTAGCCAAGGAGAACGATGCTCGCGAAACCCTCAAGCGCGGGCTCGTCGAGGTACGTAAATATGGAGTACATGTTCTACCCAACCTCCCAACTGTTTAGACACCCCAACGCTAACTTGTACCTCAGGCGTTTGAGCTCTTCAAAAAAGGCGGTATCTGAGGGAATCGCTACCGGGACGTTTAGCGATGTTTTGTCGTCGGCGTTTCTGGTGCCTACTATCATTACATCGCCCAGCGTCCTTCGTTTCCAACCCTATCAACCTCCTCATCGAACGTCCTCTTCTTTGCCTTTCCCGTCCTCGAATATACCCAGGATCTCTCTTTTTGCGTACTTGACCGGCTGGATATTTTGGCTGAGTCTCTTGGAATTGGGTGGACCTAGCGCTAGGGATGGGTCTATTCACTGGCGTGAGGCTTTTCGCCTCCTGCGGTTGTTTGGGCATTTCTTTCTCTTTCGATTGGACCTTTCGATATTGTCGTTGGGTCGAAAACTTGTCTTTCGGTGTGTCCTGGAGGATGCAATTTGGGACATACCTTCACACATGCACGAGTATCGCATGTCAATTGGGCTGGGTAGCATGAGCATGGCGTAGCAGAAGTAGCGAACAATACAGCAAATCTGAATCATACTCTGGTCTTGTTTCCTAGATCATAGCTCTCTGTAAGCTTGCTGATCAGACGTTGCTAAGGCGAGGGTGTACCACCTCGGGTTAGATTTCGTCTCCGTGCCAGTGATGGAGGGCTATAAACTTGGAAATATGTAGAGTTGGAGGGCATCACAGGGCATGTGCGATCACAAATTGAATATCCCAACCATGATATCATAGTCTCGTGGTATCTAGAAGCAGGATCCTATGCTGTGTCCATTCGGGGCACTATGCAGACCAGATACGTGAATATACACCCATTTTGACCGGACCGATGCACCGAAGAATCCCCAAAACTACCCTTTACTTCCTCAGGAGACGCTGGTAGAAGGTGAGCTCTTCGCCTTCCAGGATGTATCCGTCGCAGCGGCCGCTCTGGCCGGGCCTGGAAGAGACGACGGCGAGGATACGACCAGTCTCGAACTGCCTCTCCAACGCATTCTCCACCTTGCCAGAAGCCTTGAGGCGGTCGGCCTGCTTCTTCTCGACGCTCTTGGATTTCTTGGTCTCCTCCACCTTCTCGCCGGCCTTGGCGGCCTGCTTCTTGCGGCCCATGGTTCCGCCGTAGTGAGCCTCGTACCACTGTCGGAAGGGAGCAGCGTCGATCTGGACGACAGCGGACTTGGTGAGGGTGTTGGTGCGGACGAGTTCGTTGTTGGACGGGTGGTAGACGACGACGATGACACGGGTCTTCTTGGCGACTCCTTCGGAGCCCCACGAGAAGTTGCCCGAGTCCAGACGCAGCGCGCGGAACTTGCGGTTGCCGCCGCGAGTGCGGACAAGATGGATACGCTTAGCGCCAATACGGGTATTGGCGGGTTGGCGACCCTTCTCGAAAGCCCTAAAGCCATGTCAGACATGACTGTAGAAGCGATCGGGTTATGCATACCTCTTCTTGCGGTAGTATGCCCTCTTCGCGCCAGAGGCGGAGCGTTTGTGACGGGAGTCGCGAGAGATACTGGAACTCGTTAGCTGCCGACGACGGAGGGGAGGGGAGGCAGGATAGGTACCCCATGATTGCAGTCGGTCAGAAGACTTCTAGAGTTGATGTCAGCTTCCAATTCAAGGCTGTTCCAATTCAGAAAATGCCAGTCGATCAGGTATGCCATCACCAGCCTTCGGAACCAACGCCAGACCACGACAAAAGGACAGGACGATTGGGGAGCCCACTATCGAGGCAATCGTCTTCGCGGGGTCTCATGGCTGCGGAGCCGAAGGTTCGCAAGGCATTTTCTGATCGTTGGCCGTAAGATGCTCATATACTGTGTGTACGCACCTTGTTCCGTGTCTCCTGTCGCAATTCGTTGTTGTCGTTGGGGAGGCTTGTCGATTGAATGTTAAGTTCGCGAAGCTCTCAAAATTGGCCGGTCGTGGTGGCTCTCGCTTATTTTTCCGCGCTAGTAGAGTCTTGGCATTTCGGCGGCTCGTGCGTCCCTCCTCAGATACCGATTTTCGATCCCCAAACCGAACATCAGACACCTCTGTTCAGCATTCGTTCCCACACGGCCTCCAGACGATCTTTTACCGCTTTCCTCCCCTAGGTTTCTCCATACAGATCTGGGATGCTATCGAGCCCAAGCGACCCAGTCTCCTTACAAGCCTGCTTTGCATTTCCCATTCTCCTACCGTAAATCTGCTTCATCTCTACTTTGGAAAGTCATGTGTACTGCCGCATCTTCGGGGCAGTTGCTACCCGAGCCAGAGAACATCGCAATTGCGCTGCCGTGTTCATGACGCGTACTACTGCAACGTTCTAACGCTCCATGGCCGCTTCTTCATATTCTTATCGGGCCTGAGCATGTAGCACTCGATGCGTGATTCTCAATGGCTCCGGTAAATATGGGTAGTCGCGGTTGGCGAACCGTGCAATACAAGAGCTAGGAACATGGGAGCCATTCGGGATCTTCAAGCCGAGAACACAGTCCTTGGTATGTGGCTCTTGAACCCCCCGTGGGGCGGCATTTGATTTGATTTTGGACGGCCATTTGTTCTCCTTAGCGACAACGTGCTGATCGAGGGTCCGCTTAGCCTTCGGCACGAATTGAAAAGTGGGAAGGCAAACAGGTGAGCGAAGACGGGAAGTCTCTGCAGCAGCGAGTGGCCTTGACTACACCTAGGACGCCTTATCATGCCGATGCTCTCTGTTGCGGTCTGTTTGTCTGCCCCACGGTGCTTTCCCCTTCCCGCAAGAACCAACATACCTGAACAGCGACACAGAAGTAAGTGTTCGAACAGTTCCAATATTTGCTGTTTACAGAATGCCCTATCTTCTTGAGGCTACACAGACGGGTACTCGGAGCAGAAACGGTCTGCAGAGCACCGCCGGGCAGCTTGCATGGAACTCCCGACTTGCAGTCTCCAAATCCCAGCTTTGGAACAGCGATGGCCACGATGACGAGGCTTTCTCGTCTTCATGGACAGCGGGTAATTGCAAGAAAGTATCAGCAGCCTCGATTGGCACAGGATCTCGGTGTAGAGTTGTCCAGGTTCGGGAAACTTGCTCATGCGGGTGAATTGGGCATTGGGGTGAGCTGCGTGGAAGCTCAAAGATTGTTCCAATCCAACGTCTGACTGCATTCGAATACCGTACCCCAGATTTTCGGTACCACGTGCCCCGGCCCCAGCGCTTAGGCTGTGTGGTTCCGGCTGATTTGTCCCTTGTTCCTGCGGACCGGAGCGCCGTACGCCGGCAAAAGCGCAAATCGCCCCACTGCCAGCCACGATTCTATTCAGCGAGGTCTCGCCACCTCTGAGAAGACGCGACCAACGACAAGTCGTTAACCAGCAATTACTGCGTGCTCTCACGTCCGATGGAACATGTCAATGAGGCCAAATGGATCACCTTTTATGGCGAGTCAAGAATCTCATTGTTCCGTTAGACGTCCAAAACCGTAAGAGAAGAGCAATGACAACCCTGAACATTAGTGATCCATTCGCGGGCCTTGGGTAAACTTGGCAGCCGTAACGACACACATGTGGATCTGTACCCGACTGGAGATGCCGGCAGCCTTCAGGATCATATTCTCTCCCGACATCCTTACCAGCCTGTTACCCGCGCCTTCTGGACTGGTTCTTTGAAGCCTGTTGTGTTGGTCTGGCGGCAGCTAAAGGGTCATGGGCCGGGGGAGGCTCGCTAAAGCTGCTGGATGAAGTTTGGTACGTGGCCAAACACCCAGTCGACGTATCACAGGCGGCTTCTGTATGGCTTACAATTTATCCTGTGCAACCCAACCACTCCATGCCGGGACCGATCTCCAATCGGCACGGACGTGGCTCAAAAGCTTATGCCATTTCAATCAACGTCAATCTAAACATTATCTATAAAACACTGTTCTCGATCTTTTCTCAGTCATCAGCCGCGAGATGTCTTGATTGCGCCAGGAGGACGGGATACGGAGAATTCGAGTTCATACACTTTTGATTGCGGCCTCATGGCTGCGGGGGTTCTTGGGCGTTTGGTGCTCGTTTTCGTGTCGCCTCTTATACCAAATGTAAGGTTGCGTGTTCCTCTCCTATTCTGCGTGTGTCTCTTCCCGTCGTCTGTCCCTACCTTCACTATCACAATGTTTGATGCTCAATGTCGCAATGGAGGACATGATCCTGTACCTTCATTATGCCGGGCACTATGCATATTGGCTGCATGGGTTAGTGTTGCCTCAGCGCTGCCTCAAGCATGTAAGCTCATCTCTGTGTTTCATGTCCTCTTTGTCGTGGTCCATCCCACTAACTTAACGCGAAGCAGCAGATAGCAAGGCACCTCCTTCAAATGGTTCGGTAGCAGTGCTAGCCCTGATACCATCTGCAACAAGTATGCCATCAGCAAAAGTAGCCCATTTTGAGAGCTCCGCAACTGACTTCGGTGTCCCTTCAGTACCCACTGCGCTCATACCATCTACGCCAATATCTTCAGCGCCGGTGCCCACAGCACTGATACCTTCACAAACACCACCTGCATTGATCGTGTCGCAACCACCGCCATTCCTCATCCCATCCCAAGAGGTTCCATTAAGTTCTTCACCAACACCACCGCCATCGGGTCTTATCCCGTCCAAGCCACCACCTTTCTTAATTCCCTCGCAAGCCATCACAACCACCTCGTTACCGTTCGGACTCATCCCGTCCGCACTACCTCCAACCATCATAGATAATCCGACCCAGTCCGGTGGATCGACAATCGCAAACGGCCCCAATGTAAGCGTGACTCTCGTCATGCCATCGTTGGCATCAACAGATGAAGGCCTCCGACCCATACCGGCTCCGACGACCGCACCGGGTGACCCGGACGGTCATCACGAGATCCCAGAACCGAACTTTTCCGTCACAGTTCCATGCAGAGGCTGCTCGCCGGTCATCGAAATCAGCGTTACAGGATGGGGCGACGTCCCCAGTCAACGGCCAACGCAACCTGCAGCCGAGCAGCAAGAGACCAAGTCAAGACTACCACAAGTCACCATCACCGCCGGTCCATCCAACGTTGTAGTCAAGCCCCAGCCTTCAGGAGGCGGCTTCGTGATAGGAGACTCAACCACTGTGGCCCCGGGCGAGACCGTCATCGTAGACAACACTCCCATTGTAATCCGCACATCTTCAGGCCGCACAGAAGTCATCGTCGGCACACAGCCCATCCCCATAACGCCCGCACCGCCCGCACCCGCCAACGGCGCGCCCGACCAACCCACACTCCTCCCGATAACAATCGGCAGCCAGACCCTGACACCCCTCGCGCCCATAAACAGCCCCAGTGACCCCAACAGCGATCCCAGCGACCCCGACTCCTCCTTACCCCAATCCTTCATCCTCGACTCCCAAACCATCACGGCCGGTGGCCCCGCCATCACCATCTCAGGAACAACCTACTCTCTTCTCCCCAGCGCCACCGCCCTCGTCGTAAACGGCGCAACCACCACGCTCCCCCCTGCAACAGCCTACGGCAACATCTACACGACCACCGCCCTCCCACCCATCACCCTATTTAACACNGTCTACACGNCCAATCGCGCAGGCTACTACAGCATCGCACCCGGCACGACGCTCGTCCCCGGCGGCTCGGCCATCACCGTCTCCGGCACGGTGCTGAGTCTCGAGCCCCGCGGCACCGCAGTGGTTGTGCAGGGCAGCACGAGCTTCATGCAGCCCGTCACCACGATTGTCACGTTGACGAAGAGCGCTGGGGGGTATGGCGGCGGGAGTGGGAATGGAGGGGCGATAGGGACGAGTGGGGATGCGGGGACGCTGCCGTATCCAACGGGGAAGCCGAATGCCGGGGTTGGAGTGAGGAGTCCGGTGGGTGGTGGGCAGGGATTGCTGGAGAGTGTGTTTTTGCTGGTTTGTTTAAGTATGGGGTGGTTGGCTGTAAGATTATGAAGGTATTTTTTTGGGGGGGGGGGTTTGAGGGATTGTTAATGATTAACTTTTATAATGCGAAATAACCCCATTTTGGCGTTTTATATTATAACAATAAACGAGCCAACAAGAATA